>RJWT010005640.1:0-30569 GCA_004365215.1 Cuniculus paca | reverse complement strand
ATTAAGAGCTGCTTTTACTCAAATGTTGGATATCTCTTCAGTTGATCTGCTAACCCAGCTGGCTGGTTAACTGAGTGGCAGTGTGAATATGCTGGAAAAAGGGATGAGTCACATCCTCTGCTTGGGCAGGGGGGACACTGTGAGATTCATTACTCTCCTTAAAATGGTGTGTGATATAATACTTATGAATTGTATGGAATTTTCTGTTTGAGATTTGGGACTACAGTTTACCAGAGGTAATTGAAAACATGGGAAGTGAAACTATAAATAAGAGGAAACTGCTATATATCCAGCAGTGCTGCTCGTTCCAAAATTGCTTAACCCATGTTATCTACTGTTAATGAAAAGGACCAAAACCTGTTCTAGTTCTTCTGTTGATCACTTCTTTAAAATGATAATTTTGGAATAGTCTTGCTCAATGTTACAATTTTTTTTTTGTCATACTGTAGGTATACTATACCATAGTTATAGGAATTTTCATTTTCTTTTTGGTGCAATTGTAGGACATGGAAAATCTGGAATGACTACGTTGTGATTCTAGAGAATCCTAGGAGCTGTTTTTCCTTTATTTATTTTTATTTATTTGTTTATTTTTTTAAATCCCTAGTAGTTTTCTTTTGCTTTGTATTGAACTAGAGTACAGCTGACTTAATGCTCAGGATGCTGCTTAATGAAGATGATAAATTAAAATTTTACACCATTTTAAAAATTAGCCGGGCACGGTGGTGCACGCCTGTAATCCTAGCATTCAGGGGTGGTGGTTGGGGACTAAGGCAGGAAGATCACTGCAAGTTTGAGGCCAGCCTGGCATATATAGTGAGTTCAAAGTCAGCCTGAACCTGTATGGTGAGACCCTGTCTGAAAAACAACAACAACAAAAAAGGCTATAGGATATTCTATGCCAAGGTAAGTTTTGAAGACTTCAGGTAGAAATCTTTTTTTTTTTTTTTTGGGATGTGGCAGAAATAATTGTTCTTTAAAATACCTGTCTAGGTGTGATTCTTTACCTAAGATACATTCTCAGGTGCAGTTAACAGAGTGTTCAAATGATGGCCTCATTTGCATCTCAGAAGTTCTGGAGGAAGGCATCTATTCATTAGCTCAGCTCTCAGTGTTATGGGTTGTTCAACATATCTATAGGTTGGCTGCAGTTATGTCTAAGCATCATAAATTCTTATACAATCCAGAAGCTGAAAGGAAGAGCAGGGTCTTAGTTGTTACCTTCTTTTATCTGGGCAGAAAATCTTTACCAGCAATCCCAGTAGACTTCACCTTATGTCATGTTAGCCAGAACTGGTTATGTTCTCAGTTGTAAATTAGTTAATGATAAAGGAAAATGAGATTCCCAAGATTGGCTCAAAACAATGTTGATTCATCTCCTGGATCTGAGGGAGAGATCCAGCCATCACATCTAGTGATGTCTCATATTAAAGTTTTTTGTCACCACAAAAGGGAGAGTCAGAAGGGTAGGCAATGTAATGATATTTTCTATATACTATATAACAAGTAATTCCTGCACAAAAAGTGAAATTTTAGTGTATTGGCCTGTACAAGAAAGCATGCTTATTCGAGGAGTATATTATCCTGTAAGTGCTACTTTGTGATTGACACAGGAAGCCAAGTTTGGCTTTCAGTTGATTAGCTGCTTTCTGTACTTTTGTCTGAGTACAGTCCTGTTTATTTTCATCTGATATTAAACTCCAAAGTAATATTACATGATTTGACAATAGTTTGGTTTTTTAAAAATTAATTTGTATTTGTTCTAGGTGGATTCTCCACAGTTTTCCTAGTGCGAACTCACGGTGGAATCCGATGTGCATTGAAGCGAATGTATGTCAATAACATGCCAGACCTCAACATTTGCAAAAGGGAAATTACAATTATGGTAAGTGAAGAGTAGTATTTTTAGGCAAATTGAGTATTGGCTTATACATATTTAGAAAATCTTTGAAGTTCGTTGAATTGGAAAACTATCTGGGAACATGCACTTCATTTCTTGTAGCTATACTTAAGATGAAGTACAGTCACGTTGTGGATTCCCTCTTCTTTCCCCCTTCCCTATTGTAGGTTCAACAGGCAAGCTACTATCCCTTTTTTTTTTTTTTTTTTTTGGATGGTGGTATTGAAGATTGATCCCAAGGGGCCTTTGCACAGTGCTGTACCCAAAACCTTTTTTAATGATACAGGATCTCATTAAGTTGCAAAATTGTGTTTCTCCTGCTTGAGCCTCTGAAAATGCTGGGATTATGTGCATGTGCCACCATGCCAGGCTCCTTTTTATTTTCTTAAACTCATTTTAATTATTGAATATTTTAAGCATAGAAAAACAAAGAATTATATAATAAATATCAAGTTTAACCATCATCCAGCTTAAGAAATAAAACCTTGCAGGTAATGTCAAAGCCTCCTCTATATTCCTCCCCAACCTTTGCCCTGTACTTTTTTCTCTTCCAAAAAGAAACCACTGTCTTGAATGTGGTGTTTACTATTCTTGTGTATATTTTATGCATTCACAGTATATATTTAGACTCACAAACAATTAATTTTACTCTTCATTTTAAAAATCGTGCTGTAAAGTTGTTTTTCTTTTTTTTTTTTTAAAGTTGTTTTTCTTGTAAACTGCAATTTATGACGAGGTCCCTTTTTTAGAAAGGGAAAATTTAAATATTAGGAAAAGTAAAATATTACAATAGGTCATTAAACACTTTAGTGACTGAGTTAATGAAACAGTTAAAAATAAATTACAAAATAAAAAATTTCATCTCTCCTAGTGTTGTTAGTTCTTATTCCTCTAGATGACTTGTTCTAACTCTTCCTCATTTTCTATTGGTGAATCATTTGCAGTTACATATCACACATGCATGCATGCACGTGCACGCGCATTGCGCGCTCGCACACACAGTTTTTGTCTTATTGAGGTATAATTCATGTAGTAAAAAGCTGACTTTTAATATGAACAATTCAGTAGTATACTCACAGTGCTATATAACCACCACCTCTTGTCTAGTTTCAAAACCTTTTCTTACAAATGGAGTTGCACAGCATGTGACCTGTGAGTTCACATAGCATAATGTTTTTGTGGTTAAGCCTCAAAAATATTAGTCCTTTTTATGACTGAATAATATTTCATTGTAGGTATTTAACTTGTTATTTTAGGGACATTTGGGCTATTTTTGTTTTGGCTGTTATGAATGCTACTATGAATGTGTGTACTTGCATTTGTGAGTACCTAGTTTAGTTCTTTGGGTATATATTTAGGAATGCAATTGCTAGATCATGTGGTAATTCTATGTTTAACTTGCTGAAGAACTGCCAGACTTTTTCACAGTAACTGGGGCATTTTATTTTCTCATGAATAATGTATTTTTCCCATGTTTGCCAGTACTTTCTGTTAATATCAGACCTACTTACCCAACTGCTAACAGAACATTTTTTACTTTGTATTAACTTCTTTAGCAACAAATGTTTTGTTTGACGATAAGTACATTTAAACAATCTGACTTTTCTGAATCTGGCTTTTATTGTCCCTGTTATTAACTAGATTAGAAGTGACTAGGCTTTTGGGCTTTTTAAAGGTAATATATTAGCCAAAATGATGAAAAAGATTTCCCCCAACATAATGATGAAGCTTAGATCTAATTTCTCTAAGTAGATCTCAGATATTCTATATTGTGCTAAAATTCTTCCTTTCAATAGAATTTGTGTGATTTTGAGGCATGTAAAATATAGTAGTAGTGGCACCCAAATTCTATGCTTTTGAACAAGATATTTTAGAAGGAGATTAGCTCTTTAGAGTGGTAGTTTTCCAACTATTTTTGATGACCCATCTCTCACTATGTATTACTTTTTTATAAAATCTTCACATATTCACTGATCATTACCCCTTATCTCAAATTACATAGCACAGTTATGTTTAGGTTTATTAATGATGGTGTTTGTAAATTCATTAAAAATAGTATTCAATTTCCAAGTAAGTCTGGTTAGGCTTTTTTTTTTTCTTCCTTGGTCTGCTTTGCTGTGCTAGGGAATTGAACTCAGTACCTCGAGAATACTAGGTAACCACTACCGTTGAGTTACACCCCAGTCCTTATATTTTTTGATACAGGGTCTTTCTGAGTTGCCTAGACTGGCCTCAAACTTGTGATCCTCTTGCCTCAGTATCCTGAGTTACCTGTGGTTACAGGTGTACACCACTGAGCCCAGCCCAGCCCAGCCCTATTTGTAATCGCCTGTCTTATAGTAGCATCAAATTTGCTGATGATTATCTTGTACTAGGAACAAAGTTTCAGATCTGCCACTTTATTTCCTTGCACTCATATTATTGGTGTTATATATGATTTTCTTTTACCAGTCTTTTTAAGCACCAGTTGATTTTTAAGTAAAGAGTACATGTATTCATAAATCCATGAAATAGCTACACATAAATTGCAGTATATTCAAGGAAAAACAAGAGTAGATTTTTAGGTACACACAGCCATCACTTGGGAGACAGGAGGATTGTCATGAGTTCAAGGCCAGCTTGGACTACATGCACCATCTTCAAAAACCAGCACCAAAGCAAAATAAAAAGCAACCCCCAAAAGATATAAATAAATGTAAATGAGAGTTCTAGTATTTTAGTTTTGAGTCTTAGAGAACCCTCTAACTACATTTGTTTTGAGAGACTTGAGTGAACTGTTTTCCCATTTTAAATATGAATTTAAAAACATTTTTGATTAGAAAACTGACAGAAATGTTAAAAAATGAGAAAATGACACTCATGTAGTTAAACTTTGCATCGAAATCATTGAAGCCTTTGAGTGATTGAAATATGTCAGATTCCATACTCATGCCAAATTCTTTTAGAAATTAAATACATTAAGTTTCAAACCATTGCTAGTGGTATAGGTTTAAAATATGTATATTACAGTTTAAAAATTTTTATTTCTTTTTTACAGAAAGAGCTGTCTGGTCACAAAAACATTGTGGGTTATTTGGACTGTGCTGTTAATTCAATTAGTGATAATGTATGGGAAGTGCTTATTTTAATGGAATATTGTCGAGGTAAGTATCTGTAATTGTATTATGTTAAAAAACTTTCTGTTAAAATAGGTTGCTAGGTGTCTTGGTTTCTCCTAAGGCAACTGTTAGCCTTATTTTGGGCAAATGTCTTTGTGATTTTAGGTTTAGTTATTTAATTAGGGATGCTGTTTAAAAATTATTTAAAACCTAGACATAGTGGCTGTATAATGATATAAACATGTAAATGGAAAATTAACAAAATGCCCTTAGGTTGAAAACAGGAAATCTAATCAGATAAGTTGCATTTCTTGCTTTCTCTGTAATTATTATTTTTTTGTTTTTTGTTTTTGTGGTGTTGGGTGTCAGACAGAGCCTTGTGTGTGCTATGCAAGTGCTCTGCCATTGAACTAGATTCCCATCCTGTGTACAATTCTTGTGCGATCTCACCAAGAAGAGTCTGATGTGTCAGTATTAGTGTTCAAGCATGTTATTGTAAGTGTATTCAATTTTGCGAATTCAGAGGCTGCATTTTGATCTATAATCTTAATAAACTTACATTGTGTAGTCTTCTGAGATTCATTTGTAAATATCAGAAGAGAGAAAACCACATTTGATTTAGATCTAAAGTGATATTTGAAAAAAAAATATTTACTTGTACAGCATGCCTGTACATTTAAAAATCATCCTTGACTAAAAATTTAATGTGACAGAAGGGGACAATGAATCAGTTTTCTGCAAACTTATTTTAAAAATCAGGCTGTATTTGGTAAGTTGAATTTTAGGGAGTTCTGGTTTATATTTAGATTCTCATAAGACAGTTATGATCATTAGTTACAGTTTCAGGAATGCTTGTAGTTTGCTGAGGTTAGTGGAAGATACAACAGTGGTGGTAATGGTAGAGAAAATATATCATTCACACCAGTTTTGTTAAGAGGTCAGTTTTATAATGAGGTCAACCTTATAATGTTCATTGTGATATAGTCATAGTTATTCTATACATAATAAAAGGTAAATACTTCTTTTTGTAGCTCATCTATTATAAAGCACTATAGTTATTTTTAGGAGAGTTTTTTTTTTTTAAACTGTATCACTTCTCTAAAATTCAGCATATATACAGTGTTACTAGTTGGATTAGTGTTCCCTAATAGTCCCTGACTTTTACCTTTTTTTCTTAAATGTTTAAACATAAAAAATTATACATATTAGGTTCTATGTGATGTTTGATACATGTTGTGTAATTATGTTACATATATCTGTCTCCTCAGGCATTTATTACTTCTTAATGATGAAAACATCCAAATCCTTGTAACTTTTTGAAATATACAGTACGCACAGGAGTTGCCTTCTGTAGTCTCCCTACTGTAGAGTAGCATGCCACCACCTCTTCCTTCTATCTAATTGCAGCTTAGTATGCATTAATCATCTTACCTCCCCTTCCTCATATTCTTTTCAGTGTCTAATTAACCACCACTCTCCTGCCAATTCCATGAGATCAGCTTTTTTAGATTTCACACGAGTGAGATAATTTGGTACTCTTCCTGTACCTGGTTTATTTCACTTAAGGTGGTGATCTTCAGTTCCCTCCATGTTGTGAAAAAATGACGGGATTCCATTTTTATGTGGCTGAATAGTATTCCATTGTGTACATATACTACATTTTCTTTGTCCATTCATCAGTTGATGCTTTTTCTAAGACTTGGCCCTTGTGAATAGTGCTGCAATAAACATATAGGCACAGATGTCTCTTTGATATAACTGATTTTCATTTATTTTGAATCTGTACCTAGGAGTGGAATTGCTGGATGATGTGGTAGTTTTATGTAATTTTTATTTTTTATTTCTTTGTGGTATTGGGGATTAAGTCCAGAGGGACTGAGCTCTACTAACCCCATTCATTCATTCATTTGGTGGTATAGGGAATATTTAGGCACTGTATCACTGGGCTACATCCCGATGCTTATTTTGAGACAGGTCTCTGTACGTTTCGCAGGCTTGTCATTGTTCTCTTTCAGGCTCCTAATTATCTGGGATTTTCAGTATGTGCCACCATATCTGACTGGTAGCTCTATTTTTATTTATTTATTTATTTTTATTTTTTTGCGGCACTGGGGATTGAACTTAGGACCTCGGGCTTGCCAGGCAGGCACTTAGGCCACTGAGCTAGATCCCCGGCCCTTGTCTTTTTGAGACAGGGTCTCGCTATGCCATTCAGGCTGGCTCACTGTGTAGCCCAGGCTGGTCTCGAACTTGCAGTGATCCTCCTGCCTCAGCCTCCTGAGTGCTGGGATTACAGGTGTGAGCCATATTTTTATTTTTTTGAGAAACCTCCATAGAGTTTCCATAAAGACCATAATAAGGCACACTCCCACCATTAATGAGAAAGTTTTCCCTTTTCTCCACATCCTCACCAACACTTGTGCTTTTTGGCTTTTTAATGGTAGCCTTTCTTACTGGAAGTACAGTGATAATTTCATTGTAGGTTTGATTTTCATTTTTTCATGTTGAACATATTTTCATGTAACTGTTGTCCATTTGCCTGTCTTCTTTTGAAAAATATGTATTTAGATCTAATACTCATTCTAAAATCAGGTCACTCTTTTGTTTGTTTAGCTCGCTTGCTTGCTTGCTTTCCTTCTCTCTCTCTCTTTCTTTCTCCTTTCTTCTTTCTTTCTTTCTTTCTTTCTTTCTTTCTTTCTTTCTTTCTTTCTTTCTTTCTGAGACAGGGTCTGACTCTATAATTCACGTGGTCTTAAACTCACTTTGTAGCCCAGGCTAACCTATAACTCAAAGAGTGATCCTCCTGCCTCAGCCTGCTGAGTGCTGGGATTACAGGTGTGTGCCACCATGCCTGTCCTGTTTGTTTAGTATTAAGTTTTTGGAGTTCTTTATGTATTCTGATTATTAACTCCTTTTCATATGTATGGTTTGCATGTATTTTCTCCCATCCTTTGTGTCCCTTCACTCTGTTGATTGTTTATTGTTCAGAAGTGTTTTTAGTTTGAGGTGATCTTATTTGTCTGTTTAGTCTTCTTCCTATACTTTTGAGATCTCTTCCAAAAAAAAATCCTCATCTATTCTAATGCCTTGAAGCATTTTCCTATGTTTTAGTGCTTTCATTGTTTCAGGTTACATTTAAGTTTTTGATCCATTTTGAACTGATTTTTGTAAGTAGTGAGAGGATTTGAGTTTCATTCTATCTATAAATACTGTTTTTCCAGTTCTGCTTATTGAAAAGTCTGGGCTTTTTTGAGGCAGTGTCTTGCCAAGTAGTTGAGTTTGGCCTTGAAACTCACTGTGTAGCATCCAGTGGTCTTGAACTTGTGGCAGTCCTGTTGCCTCAGCTTTCTGAGTGCTGGGATTACAGGTGTGCACCACCATGCCTAAGTCAAAAAGTCTTTACTTTCTCCTTGATATTTTATGGGTATCTTTGTAAAAATTCAGTTGACTAGTTGGGTGTGGTGGTGCATGCCTGTAATCCCGGCACTCAGGAGGCTGAGGCAGGAGGATCGCTGTGAGTTAGAGGCCAGCCTGAGCTGCATAGTGAAACCCTGTCTTAAAAAGACCAAAAAAAAAATTTACGAAAACAATTTAGTTGACTGGAGAGGGATGGATTCATGTCTAGGCTGTCCTGTTTGGTTGGTCTCTGTATTTTTATTGGCAATATACCATGCTGTTTTGATCCTTTAGCTTTGTAATATATTTTGAAGTCGGATTCTATAGACTTCTGCTTCATTCTATTTATTAAGGATGACTTTGGGTGTTTGACTTTAGTTGATGTTCCACAAAAATTTTAGGATTTTTTTTCTAATTAAGTATGACATTGATATTTTGATAGGGATTCAGTCAAGTCCATAGATTGCTTTGGGTAGTAAGAACATTTTAACAGTATTGATCCTTCTGTTCTGGAAATATAGGATATTTTTACATTTTTGTGTCCTCTTTAATTTCTTTCATCAACGTTTTATTGCTTTTATCATAGAGATCTTTTATCTCTTTAGTTAAATTTATTCCTAGGTGTTTTATTATCTTTTTTTTAGCTATTGTAAATAAGATTTCACTTAAATTGTTCACTTGATGTATAGCAATACTACTGACTTATATATGTTGATTTTTGTTCTTTGCAACTTTACTGGATTCATGTATTCTAATAGTTTTTTGTCAGAATCTTGAGAGTTTTCTATATATAAGATCATTTTATATACAGATAATGGTAGTTTGATTTCTTCTTTTCCAATTTGTATTCTCTTTATTACTTTCTCTTGCTTCATTGCTCTGGCTAGGACTTCTAGTACTGCGTTGAATAAATGGTGAAAGTGGGCATTTTATCATGTTCTAGATCTTGGAAAACTTTCGACTTTTCCCCATTCAGTATAGTGTTAGTTGTTGGCTTATTATAAATGGCCTGTAATATGTTGAGATATGTTCCTTCTCTGCATAATTTGTTCAGTGTCTTTATCATGAAGGAATGTTGAATTTTACCCATTACTTTTTCTTTTCATCTATTGAGATGGCTATGTATTTTTTATCCTCCACTCTGTTGATGTGGTATGTGTGTTGTACTTATTGATTTAAGTATATTGAACCACTGTGCATTCTTGATATGAATCCCCCTGGATCATGGTGAGTAATTTTAAGAAATATGCTCTTGAGTTTGGTGTGCTAATAATTCATCGAGCATTTTTGCATCTATGTTCATCAAAGACCCAGGGTTATAGTTTTCTTTTTTATTGTGTCCATGTTTGGTTTTGGTGTAATGGTAATGCTGGCATTGAATGTGTTTGACAGAATTTCCCCCTCTTCAAATTATTGGGAACAACTTATAAAGATTCGTTGTCAGTTCTTTAGTAGAGCTCAGTAGTATAGCTACCTGGTCCTGGGTTTTTCTTTGATGGGGCACTTCTTATTATTGATTGATTCTCCTTGGTTTTTAGTAAGTTTGAGATTTCCATTTCTTCATGATTCAGTCTTGGTAAGATATATATATATATATATATATATATATATATATATATATATATGTGTGTGTATATATATATGCAGGATATTGTCTATTTCTCTTAAGTTATAAAATTTGTTAGTGTATAGTTAATTATAATACTCCAGTGATCCTTTGCATTTCTGTGATGTCAGTTATGGATGACTCTTTTTCACCTCTGATTTGAGTTTGAATCTTTTTCTTAGTCTTAGAGTTTGTAAATTTTATCTTAGATTTTAGACTCATGAGGTTTACAGAAAACTTAATTATAAAAAGTATTTTGAAATCATAGCAGCCTAATATGATTGTAAAGGTAACAGTTGGGTGAGGAGGTATGTGCCTATAATAGTTTTTAGGAGGCTGAGTGAGGAAGAGTATGAGTTTGAGACTAGCCTAGGCTTCACAGTAAGTTTAGAACCCGTGTGGACTATGTAGTGAGGCCTTGTCTTTACAAAAAAAAAAAAAACCAAACAAAAAACTCCAAAGAGCAGCACCAAGAAAGATAAGCAGAACAAAGGGGAAAAAAAATCACACTACTAACGAAAAAGGCCCCCCAAATTTTTTTTTTCTGAAAAACATCTTTTGGGAAGATGTCAGTTTATGTGCTTAATTGTATACAGCATTTACCTGTCACTTTCCTTGTCTTCCTCATAAAGTTTGATTCCTTGCTACTTAATCCTCCCCCTTGGTTTTTACTCTTTTGGAAGAGTACATTTTAGTTTTTTTATGGGAGGAAATATTTTTGAAACCCAGAACATCTTTATTATATTTGATTGTTAATTTGACTGGCAGAAAGAGGTTAGCTTAGATAAAACTGATCCAAAATTTTGAAGGCTTTATTCCATTTTTTCCCTATTGAGACATCCGATGCTGCTGTGGTTCCTTAATTTTTTTTAATGTGACCTTTTCCACTTTTAGCTAGAAAATCTATCTTTTGTCTCCAGGGTACTGACACTATTGGCTATGTGTTTTTGCTTTTTTGCACAACACTTCGTTTTTTTTCCCTTCCATTTTCTCTGTTCTCTTTCTGGATTTCTTATGGTTTTAAGATGTTCATCTTCCTAGCTTGATCTATCCTTTCACTTTCTTTTCAAGAATTCTACTGTCAGTGAGAGCATTCCTTTCAGCTCTTCTATACAATTTTGTATTTTTACTATCTTTAACTTATAAGAATCTTACTCTTTCAGTGCCTTTTGTTAAAACTATACCTTGGTCTTGTTTTTGATGCAAATCTTTTGTTGTCTTTGGGTATACATTTTAGTTCTTCGAATTTTTTTTTTCTTTTCCTTACAGTTTTTGTAATTTTTTTTCCTATTGTTGCTATGTTTTCTCTGTTACGCTAGAAGTTTTCTTCAACCACCTAAGTTTGCTATATGCATTATTGATCAGAATATACCTGTGAATGGGCAGTTATATCTTTTTTTAAAAAAATTTTATTATTTTGAAAAGAATACAACCAAACAAAACAAAACAGAGTAAAGTCAATCAAAACAAAGCAGTGAACATGGTACCTGACTTTTAAACAGGGTAAAAAGCAATCAGTAAGGCTACCATAATGCCTCTTGTTACCTGCAGTATACCTGCCCATACCATCAGGGATAAGTAAAATCAAACAAAATACAACAAACTAAGACAATGGAAACAAAACAAAACATAACAAAACAAAACAAACAAAGCAGAACAATGTAAGCAATATAGAATTTCAAGATACTAGCAAAACAGCATTGGCTACCATAATATTTGTTATCTTCAGAATAGTTGCCTACACCTTCAGACATATTACAATCAAACCACATAGAATAGAGTAAAATCAATCAAAACAAACAATGAAAGCCATACAGGGTTTCTAAACAAGATAATTGGACATCCTCGATGGCTGCAATTATATATTTTGTTATCTTTAAAATAACTGTCCATGACATCAAATATAAAATCAAATAAATCAGAATAAAATGAAACTAATCAGAACAATGAATACAATCTGAATTTCAAATCATGATAATAGATTAATAGTGGTCATTTCCTTCCCTTTTTAGATAATTCCTCCCCTTTGACTTTCCCAATATGTATTGTGCATTTTGGACCCCACTAACACCTTTAGGTTGTTATGCTATGGAGACAACACAAAATTTACCCTTGTGACTCTGATCCATTACCTCCATGAGCACTATTACCAGTTGCCTCTATCTACCTACAAGAGCCTTGAGGTTATCTTCCTTTATAGCTGAGTAGGGTTTCCACCACATAAAATCCCATGTCTTTCTTATCCATTCTGCAATTAATGGGCAGGCTACCCCTATTTTTTTTTTTTTCTGGCTCCCTGTCACATAGGGCCTTGTTCTCTCTCCTTTGACTTTCAGACTATGAATTTTCTTTCTAGATGAATGTGTTTCTTGCTAAGAGCATAATGATGATGGATCCTGTCTCCTGATCCACTATTCCTGTTTCTTTCTATTAGTGCCTTGCGGCCCTCTTGCACTGTATTGTCTCTGCCATGCCATTTTCCTGCCATTGGCTCCCTATTTTTCCTCTCCATTCAATCGACTGGCCCCACTTGATGCTCTGTCATTGTTCCTGAGATCGTGGTCCTTTTTCTGTCTCTCTAAAATGTCCTTTAGTAATCTTTGTAGGGTTGGTTTGGTGGTCATGAATTCCTTGAGTTGTTCTTTGTCATGGAAGTATCTTGTTTCTCCATTAATTTTGAAAGAAAGTTTTGCAGGGTACATCAGTCTGGGTTAGAAGTTGTTTTCTTTCAGGACTTGCATTACTTCATTCCAGCCTCTTCTTGACTTGATGGTTTGTGTTGAGAAGTCTGCCGTGATTCTGATGGGTTTTCCTTTATAGGTGATCTGTTTCTTTTCTCTTAACAGCTTTAAATATTCTGTTCTTGTGTTGAATTTCTGGGATCTTGATTATTATATGTCTGGTGTAGATTTGTTTTGGTTATGGCTAGCTGGAGTTCTATATTAGACAGTTATATCTTAAGGAAAGAAATTCAGAGATCTTAAATTCTGGCATATGCTCAGTTCCTTTTCTCAGATGAATCAGTTAGATGAGTTTCTTTTTTCCTCACAATAGAATTGATTTGTAGGGGCAGAGTGGGAGAATAAAGGCTTTCCCCATACCTTCCTTTAAAAGCCAATTGCATAAAGTTGTTTAAGAATGATTTACTTTTGTAAGGGAACTAGGGCATTTTATATAGATAGATAGAGAGATAGATAATAGTTATTACGTGTGTGCATTTTAAGGTACCCTGGTTTGATTATATGTGGATAAAACTGTGTAAAAAATAGACTGTGTTATATAGTCAGTATACGTTTTCATGGTTTCACAAGTCCGATGTTTTGTGAAATGTCTGTACTTTATGTCTGTCAGTTTGTGACTTGAAGTGTATCAAACAAGAGAATGGAGGATGTTGCTTGTTGCTTGGTCAGTTGCTTCTCAACTCTTTTGTTTCACCTCAGCAAGTGATCCCTAAGTTTTCTGAAAGTCAGGGATTAATAGATTAAATTTAGTGTTCTTTTTGCTTTAAAATTTTAAAGAAAAAACATTTCAGAAAAGTGATTGCTCTTTAGATAGTAATAAATGGAATGAGTATGATGTGCTTTCCTACAGATAACAAAGTAACATTCATTTATCCAACCTTGTTAAAGTTTCAAGTTAATGTAAATAATCTTCTTGGTCAATGGCATATGTGTGGCTATGTGATTCTAGTAAATTCCTCTGGCTTTTTTTAAGACAGAATTTGTAGCTCAAGTTGGCCTCGAGCATGCTATATAGCTCAGTGAGCCTTGAACTCCCAGTGATCCTCCTGGCTCAGCCTCCCAAGTGCTAGGATTACAGGCATGTAAAACCATACAGCAGCTCTGGGCTGTTATTTCTTACTTGGTTGGTAGCATTAGTATTTGATCATTTCTCTTCATTTTCACTCTTTGATTCCCCTACCCCATCCTAATCAAGGGAATCTTTTATTTATTTATTTATTTTTAGTTTTTATTTTCAAGAGAATATAACCAAACAAAATAAAACAGAATAGAGTCAATCACAACAAAACAATGAACATGGTACATGACTTCAAAACAAGGTAAAAGGGAATGAATGATGGCTACCATAATGCCTCTTGGTATCTTCAAAACAACTGCCCATACCATCAGGCATAAATAAAATCAAACAAAATAGAATAAAACCAGTAAAACAAAACAAAACAAAAAAACCCAAAGCAATACAGAACTTCAACATAATAGTAAAACAACAGTGGCTGCATAATGCTTCTTGTTAGCTTCAGAGTAGTTGCCTATACCTTCAGACATAATACAAACAACACAGAATAGAGTAAAATCATTCAAAATGAAACAATGAAAGCAATACAGGGCTTCGAAACAAGATAACTGGAAATCCACAATGGCTGCAATTATATATTTTGTTATCTTTGAAATAGCTGTGCATGCCATCAAGTATAATAAAAATCAAATGAACCAGGATAAAACCAAACTAAACAGAACATTGAAGACAGTATGGGTTTCAAATCATGATAATAGATTTAACAATGGCCACTACCTTCCCTTTTTAGATAACTCCTCCCCTTTCACTTTCATCATATGTATTGTGCATTTTGGATTCCACTAACACCTTTAGTTTGTTATATTAGGAAGACAACACAAAATTCACGTATGTGACTCTGAACCATTTCATCCATGAACATGATCTCAAGTTGCCTCCATCCACCTACAAGAGCCTTGAGGTTATCTTCCTTTATAGCTCAGTAGGTTTCCATTGTATAAAATGCCATGTCTTTCTTATCCATTCTGCAGTTGATGGGCAAGCTACCCCTACTTTTTTTCTGGCTCCCTGTCACATAGGGCATTGTTCTCTCTCCTTTGACTTTCAGTCTGTGAATTTTCTTTCTAGTTAAATGTGTTTCTTGTATAAAGCATATTGATGGATCCTGTCTCCTGATCCACTCTGCCTGTGTTTCTTTCTATTGGTGAGTTGAGGCCATCTACATTAATGGTTATGGCCATTTTGCAGTGCGTTGTCTATACCATGCTGTTTTCTTGCCATTGGCTCCCTATTTTTCCCCTCCATTCAATCGACTGGCCCCACTTGATGGTCCCCTTCTACCGCTGTTCCTGAGACCATGGTCCTTTTTATCTCTCTCAAGAATGTTTTTTGTAGGGTTGGTTTAGTGGTCATGAATTCCTTGAGTTGTCCTTTGTCATGGAAGTATCTTGTTTGTCCATTAATTTTTAAAGAAAGTTTTGCAGGGTACATCAGTCTGGGTTAGAAGTTGTTTTCTTTCAGGACTTGCATTACTTCACTCCAGCCTCTTCTTGACTTGATGGTTTGTGTTGAGAAGTCTGCCGTGATTCTGATGGGTTTTCCTTTATAGGTGATCTGTTTCTTTTCTCTAACAACTTTTAATATTCTGTTCTTGTGTTGAATTTCTGGGATCTTGATTATTATATGTCTGGGTGTAGATTTGTTTTGGTTATAGCTAGCTGGAATTCTATATGCCTCTTATTTGAATGTCACTTCCTTTTCACATGCTTTTGAAGTTCTCAGAAATTATTTCTGTAAATAGAGTCCTGTTGTCTTTTGTCTTGACCCCTGCTTTTTCACTCACATCTTTTATTTTTAAGTTATGTTTCTTTGCATTGTCTTGCAGCCATTGAATTGTTACTTCCTGGTTCCTTGTTATTTTTAAGAGATCTTTCCTTTTAGGATCACAAGCTGCAAACCTTTCTTAAAGGTTTGAAAGTCTATCTTCAGTTTGTTTCAAATGTTTTTGCCAGCTTTCAATGAAGTTTTAAATTTCCTGGATATCTCTTTGAATCTGTTTCATGCATTCTAAATCTCTCTTATATTGTTCATTCATTGTTTCCTTCATTTTCCTATGCCCCTCTTTTTTTATCTATGTCTTCTTTAGAGGTGCTTAGCAATTCTTTTATTGTTTTTCATTTTTTTCTTTTACCTGAGATAGTATTTCTGTTCTAATTTCTTTCATAGCCTTATGAAGTTGTTTATTTACTTCAGTTGACATCACTTCAGACATTTCAGGTGTGCAACTCCCGATCTCTTCCGTGTTTACCTTTCCTGGTCTTGTGTTGCTTGGGTTGGACGCAAGAGAGTGCCTTTTCCCTCTTCATCTTGACATTTTCCTGGGTTCTTCTGGACACATGGGTAGTGGGGTCCTAGGCACTTCCTGCGTTGGGTACAATTTCTCTGAAGCGAGACCATTTGGTTTTTCTAGCCAGTGCTGGCTGTGGGTATCTGATGGTGGTCCTTGGGTGTGTGGGTCAAGGTTGTCTGTTGATTTTTCCCAGCCTGTGGTGGCTCCCCTATGGTTGGTGGAGTGTGTGTAGGGGCAGGGCTGTCCGTGCTTCTGCACTGAGTTGTGTACCAGCCCACAATGGCCCTTACAGTGTGTGTGGGGGTGGAGCTGGCCAGGGCCTGTGGACCTGAGCAGGCAAGGAACCTAAGCAATGGCCTCTGGAATGCACGCGGGGGTGGGACTCAGTCCAAGTAGTTTCCATAGGTCTGAACCCAACTAGGAATTGCTGGAGGAAGCTGCCAACAGTTTTGATTACAGGCTTATCCTGCCTGATTCCAAAATGGCTCCTGGCCAATCGCTGTCTCCAGTGGAAGGACTGAGTCCTCTGCGCTCACTGCCAGCCAATGCAGCCTTCCGCATCCGCTGCTCTCTTCCACCACTACATCTCTTTGCAGGGGCCTCTGGGGTCGTTACTGTGACCCTGTGTCCCCAGGTTCCAACAGCCCCTCTTGCAGGATGAGTCCGGCTCCAGGCTAACGTGCCGCCAGCTACCACCTTCTTTGTTTAAGTTTTTCATTTTACTCCCTCTGTGGGCTTCAGTTCACATTTTAGATTCTTCCTGGGTCCAGGGGACCCACTTCTTTCCTTCTTGTCTTCCCCATGATGCTATATTTCAGCATCTGGACTGTGTCTCTCAGAGTGACTGTTTACTCGGCTGCTTACTGTTCCACCATCTTCCTGGAAGTCCTCTCAAGGGGATCTTTTAAAAAATTCAGAGCAGAAATTTCCTTTGACTCTTCTCTGACAATAAAATACAAAACATGGCTAATTCCTGTTTCCCTTACCAGTTTCATCTCACCTCATCTAATCTGCTTCCTAGATCATACCAGCATTAGCTTTTTAAAAGTTATACATAGTCATTAGAGTCTTGCCCAAACCAGAGGTGTTTGTATATACTACAGTCTCTCGCATAGCATACTTTCAGAGTTTTGCCTTATTAATACCTAGTTACCCTTCTGTTGCAACATAAATAATACTTAAAAAGTTGAGCCTGATATGACACCTTTTCCTCTCCATTGTTCACCAGATTTTCTATATTAAGTTCTCTTGTTATTGTTATTATATTATTATGATTATGTGTTGGTATGATTGTCCTTACCTTTAAACTGTAAATTCCATAACATTAGAAACCTATTTTGTTCACCACCACTTACCCAATAAATAGCACAGTGTTGAGTAACTGTTGCTTCACGTCTAGTATGCCATGAATTGTAAGAAAAACTGAAATTTCAGATACTTCAGAGTGTTTAGAAGTGGTCAATATTGAGCAAGTTGTGGTGGTGCATGTCTGTAATCCCAGCATTCTGGAGGCTGAGGCAAGAGTGTTGCTGTGATTTGAACCTGGGTTATATAGTGAACTCAAAGCCAGCCTGATGTAAAATGTGTATCTTGAATCACTGTAAAGCATTTTTACATAAGAACTATGAAAAAGCCATTTTCTCATTACCTAAGACCTTAGCTAAAAGCATTTTTAACGTTTTTTTCTTTTTGAGAGACTTCATTTATTAAAAATATATCCTCTTAAAAATTCTTGTCTTTAGCTGGGCAGGTAGTGAATCAGATGAATAAGAAGCTGCAGACAGGTTTTACAGAACCAGAAGTGCTACACATATTCTGTGATACCTGTGAAGCTGTTGCGAGGTTGCATCAGTGTAAGACCCCAATCATTCACCGGGATCTGAAGGTAAGAACTTTAGAATACTTATTAACAGAGCGATCTTTTGGGGACTTTGAAATAAAAATGAACAGAGTAACCTGTTGAAGACTTTGGAATGAAAATCTTCTTGGACTGCCCTTGGCTAAAGTAGGTTTCCCTGCTTTGGTACTGGTGATTGAACTCAGGCCCTTGTGTATACTAGGCAACTGCTCTATCACAGAGATCTATCCTTGGCCCTAAACTAGGTGTTATGGTTTGTATATATGTGGCCCTATCCCCCACAAGCTTCCTGTAGTCATGGAGGCGACTGAGTCTAGCATTTGTGATTGACTTGCTGTCTAGCACCGGGATTGGCAATGTGAGTTCTGCACCTGCCCAGGGGTAGAGCCGGCATACAATGTAAGGTCTAGAAAGAGGTGAGTTTTTCCTCTTTGGCCTGGTTGGCTCTTGCAGATTGCAGCCACCGTGAATGGCTGTGCCTCCACCAAGCCAGCCTGCCTTGGAACCAGCTGAGTATGGTCTAAAACCCCCAAAACTGTAAGAAATAAACCTCTCCTTCCTTCACTTTGGGCGTCTGGTATTTTGTCTCAGCAATGAGTAAAAAAGTAACCAAGACACTAGGTGTTAATATTTGCTCTGAGATTGGTTTTTCTCTCTCTCCTGCTTTTCCTGAGGTTGTATTCAGTTCCAACTATAGATTTGAAATTGTGTTTGACTCTTAGGATTTTTACTATGGTGTAGAAGTGAATTTGGTGGCTTTACTGTGCATCTCTGTTTTGCATAGTAATCTTTTTTTTTTTGTTTTGTTTTGTTTTTTGTACTAGGAATTGAACTTAGGACCTTGTGCTTGCCGGGCAGGCACTTATGCTGCTGAGCTATATCCCCAGCCCCCATAGTAAGCTTCTTTAAAAGGTTTCATTTGTACAAAAATGAGAGTGTCAGTGAAACATGTTGAGCATCCTTCCACATAATTCTTTTCCAGTATGGTAGTATTCCTATTCTTATAGTCTCTATTAAGCAATTGGTGTTCTCCACAGATACTGGAAGAAACTAAAAATGAGTCGCTTTTCTCATTTATTTATAGTTTATTGTAGTTTTCTGTGAATTACTGTAATTTGATAGCACTTATCTTACAGTTACTTCATCTTACCTTCTTATGGGCTCTTAACCTTTACATTTGGTATCAAATATTACAATGGAAAAAATCCCCAAAAGGAATTGAATGTTCCTGGTATCAATATTAGAGATATCATTTAGAAATACAAGTTTCACACCAGGCATGGTGGTACATACCTGTAATCCCAGTGCCTGGGAGGCTGAGGCAGAAGGATCTTTGTGAGTTTGAGACCAACCTGGGCTTAAATAAGCTAGTTCAAGGCCAACCTGAACTATATAGTGAGACCCTGCCTCAAAAAAGTTTCTTCTTTGATGTTCACAAACACGAAGATTAGAGGGAAAAAAAAATCACTTCCTGGATTGGAGGTTTGGTTCAGTGGTAGCATGCTTGTTTAATATGTTTGAGGCCTTGGGTTTGATTCCCTAGCATTTCAAAAGGGAGGAAAAAAATGACGAAAAAGAAAAAACAGAAAGCAAACAACTCCCCCTGAAATACTTTGTTTGTTTTGTTTTTTTAGGCTAGGAACTCGCTAAGTAGTTCACACTGGTGTTGAACTCACTGTGTAGCTCAGGCTGGCCTCAAACTCATACTAACCCTCCTGCTTCAGTCTTCTGAGTGTTGACATTACAGAAGTGTGTACCACCCCTGGCTTCTGAAATGCTTTGTGCTAAATATTCCCATGGTTACTCTCTCCCCTCATTCAAGTCTGCTGAGTTTCACCTTCTCAGTGTACTTGCTATCTGGACTCACATTATTTATTCAAACCTAACAATAATAATTCAAGCCTAACATTCCTACTGCATATCTGTGTTAGCTTTCGTTGATAGTTATCAAAGATGTTGTACAATTTATGTGTTATGCTTGTCATTTATTGTCTGCCCTTCTCTATTAGAATATAAATTCCATGAGGGAAGAATTTTATTTCTTTTCTTGTTTGGAGCCCTATCAAAGCAGTTAGAACAGTGATGGGTACATAGCAGAGTGTCCTTAACTACTGAATGAATGAATGAATGAATGAGTAAATGAGTGAGTGAATGAATGAATGAATCTTACTGATTATATAAAAGTTTATGAGTGTTGATTATAAAGTGCTCTTAGAAGATATCTCTTAATATGTGGTTTGTTACTCATGAAATCTTTCTCCAAGGATAAACTTACGGTAATAGGTCAGTTAAGGCAGTGTTGAAATGCATGACTTCAGACATCTGTCCTTTAATTTGGATAAATAGTGTAGCTTATCTCAATTCTTTTGATTATGCAACTTTTATACTTCCTTTGATAATTTGCTATGATTTTCTTGTGCTGTTTGTTATAGCTCATTAACTTTTTGCATACAGAGTTGATACTTTCAGCTAAGTTTCTTTGATTTAAAATTCAGAAGACATTAAAATGCATAGTTTTGCATAGTCTGTATTTCATATGCTTAATTCTTTTTACATGTGTAAATTTATGCAAATATACATTTGCCTTAAGTAGATTTCTTGTGTGAATCTTTATTTCGTATGAATCTTTTAAATGTTGACTAAAATGAAAGATAGAAGGAAAATTATAAAGAAACTAATGTATAGTGAAGATTATAAAGAAACTTTAATGAGTATTTTGACAGAATAGAAAGAAATGAATTATTCATCCAAAGTATTTCATAAAAATAAGATAATTCAAAAATCTTTTATTGGGTGCTCCAGACACTGTTCCAAACACGTTTTAGCTCATCTTAATTTTCATAAGAATTCCATAGACTGGATACTATCTTCCCCACTTTATTGTTAAGAAAACTGCTTAAATACAAGAGTGGTTAGACAAATTTTCCAAGGTTATTCATGCTAGTTAAGTAGCAAACTGAGGTACTTAATCACATTCTAGGAAGCAGAAGGCTGTGGAGGGGGAGGGCCTCTGTGGCCAAATGCAGGCAGTGGCTAGCTGGAACCGCTTCAGGGAATGGGGAGTGAAGCTATACATGTCGGCAGCAAGTATAGCGGCTGATGAAGGTGTCAAGGTGAAATTCTCAGGAAGAATGGACTTCTTTTTTCCTTTGAGCAGTTTTGTTTTGTTTTGTTTTTAACTTTGTAATTTCAGAAAAGCCCTTTTTTCCGGAGTCAGGGACTGTGGGTTTTGACTAATTAGTTCCCATCTCTGACTTCGTATGTGTGTGTTCTGTACTTTTGAATGATGGCACAGCAGACAAAGGGTGGGTGCCTCTCAGAGAAAGAGAGAGGAGAGAGAGGGACAGAGAAAGAGACCATTCAGATGCCCACCTGACCACTTCCCTTGTAGGGACTTAGGCACAACTTAGCTCAGGAGGGTGCAAGGCCTCCATTATGCCATATGTCGATTGCCACAGAACCGCAGGTGAGGGCCCAGTCAGCCACTGTGACCAGTGTTTCACATTCTTGGTGCACACATGGAGCAGCCTGTTGCTTACACTCTCTGTTCCACTCACTCGCACATTCATTCAGCAGGTACTCAGTGGTTAAACATTCCAACTCCCTTCCCTTTAGGGTGGTCCTGGGTCCTGACTAATAAGAGTTGATCAGACTCTCCTTCTGCTCAACCCGAGCAAGACTGACAGACAGATTAACTGCAGTGGCCCTGGTGGTCTTCCTGGAATCAGGCAGGCAAGCAGGCAGGCAGGCAGGCAGACTGACTGTGTCCTATTCCATCTGGGATCCAGTGTGAGCTGCTTGAGCAAAGAACCAGGAATCCTCCTTCAGGCCTCTGAGGGGACTCAAGAAATCTCGAGGGTGTGCCTTCCTTTTGGGACCTGGAGAGGTCCTTGCTCCATCTGCAAGGCCATGACTATTGACCAAAGAGGTCAGCACGGAGTTGGTCTTCCCGGCCTATGTACCAGATGCAATGGCAAGCAGAAACACCAAAATGACACCTAGGATTTGAGGGCAGATTTATTTTACATTGATGGGCACTGATTGGGATCATTTCCAAAATATCAGTCCGTGATCTCTGGTGGTCTAGGGCTTAAGCAAACAGGAAGTACAGAGGCTTGTCAATTGGGGATTGATTCTTACAATATGCATTGTAGTGACCAGCTATGAATCACAGTGACCAGATGTTTCTAAGAAACACAAGTAACAGGAACTGTAACCCAAACTATTACCTGGACAACTGAATGACTGAAATATATTGGCTGGGGAGGCTCTTCTGCTACAGTGGGAGAAGCAACTGTCTTATCTTAGAGATGCAGTAGACATAGTAAAATATATTTTGCTTCAGTTTGTTATTATTTGAGATAGCCTGTATTTATAAAAAATATATATATATAAATACACAGATTCCCCAATGTAAAATAGTTGATAAAGATAATTTTCATCATGAATCAATAATACTAATTATTAATTTTCTTTCCTTAAGGTAGAAAATATTTTGTTAAATGACAGTGGAAATTACGTACTTTGTGACTTTGGCAGTGCCACTAATAAATTTCTTAATCCTCAAAAAGATGGAGTTAATATAGTAGAAGAAGAAATTAAAAAGTAAGTATCTTTGTTGCATCTTGTTTCATGGGAATTTTGGTTGAGTCTGTGACCAGCTTTGTTAATACAGTACAAATTGTAGATATTCCATTTATAAATTTCTTTAGAATGTTTTTGTGCCATGATTGATAATTAATTTATGTCTGAATAGATGGTAGGAAATACATTTTATAGTGCAGTTTCCATATACCTTGTTAACAGATTTGTCAAGACACCTATAAAATAAGCTGTAGTGATTAATTGAATCATTTACAGAGAATTTTAAGTGATAATTGAGTTCAGTGAATATCTTTGTTTTTACTAACACTAATCCGTATGTACCATTTAAGAAAAAATTAAGGTACTTGAATTCATGTAAACACTTTTTATTTAATGTTAAAGACTGACTTATATTCATTGAAAACTATATGAAAGACCAAATGTTAAAACTGTATAAATTCACTTTTACTTTGTAATGGTGTGTTGGGAAACTTTCTGGTGTAATATGTCATGTATGCTTTATGTTTTCTTAATCCTGTACTTTCTGTGCTTGCTAGGGTATCTGTGAGGATCTTTTTTTAACTACTGTTTTCTAGTTTTAGAACATGAAACTGTCTTAGATCACCTTAATAAAATGACACAGAAGGCAAAAAGATCTGTTAGTATAGAAATTTTTAAGTAGTTCCCTTTTCTAAAGTGCCTTTAATTACTTGCTCACAAATTCTTAAGATGATCTAGAACAGTGGTGGCGAACCTATGGTATGTGTGCCACAGCAGGCTGTTTGTATCACCTGTAAAAAGTTTGCCATTATTGCCCCAGAAGCTATCATTTGTGCTGCAGTATTTATAAATAAAGTAGTGCTAGTGTTATTCATGCCCATTTGTATAATATACTGTATTTCTAGATTACATATTTTTACTCTGGAATCTTAGTCTCATGATTATGTTAAGACTCCATAAAATCAGATACTTTAGTAAGTATATAAATGTCCTAAAGAACACAAGAATAGTAAAATACTGAATTGACTTTTTGGGATATGTGTATATCAATATAATTAAAAATTGTTTGAGATTTTTAGTGGCTGTTGTGGAATTCCAGCAAGTATCTATCTTGCTAGGCATTTTATTTGTTGCTGTTGCACCTTGAAGTATAGTGAGATTCAGTTGAATTTTGCTGATGATTGAAATTTTGTGATGAATAGGTGCTAATTTTGGAGTTCTTGTCCTTTGTGGCTCAAGTGAAGAGCTAATCATTTATTAACAAGCATTTATTTAGAGCTAACACTGTTCTTGGTGCTTGTGATACCACAGCGAACAAAAATCTTGCTGTTAAGCAGTTTATATTCTGATGTTTTAGGCCATTTCCTTTGTAGTCATATCATTGAGACTGTCTCCCCAGTGTGTAATTTGGAAAAAGATAGTAGCATGTTGAGTTTTGAGATACTTCTTACAAAATAATGTGTGTGAATAAATCTTTGTCACGTCCATCCATATTTTGATTATTTCTGCCACGAGATGGAAGACTACTTCATGAAAACATTTTGTTCATAATGAATTTGAGAGTTTTGTACTAGTAAACTTTTATTTATAGTGCCTTTAATTCCAAGTAGTTTATGGTAGCTGTCAGTATTAGAGGGCATACTTATGTAATGTAATATATAGTTAGAATTATAACTAGATTACTTTTTAAAAAACAATTATAAAATATAAGTGATTTACTATTGTGTGTAATGAAGTATATTAGCATTTGTAAGAACAAACTTTTCTAAGCATACAGAGTTTTAGGGAAGGTAGACATTTTACTTCTAGATTAAATGTTAAATATTGATTAATTTACTTCTAGATTTAAATATTTTGATAGGGTGACTCTAGTCAAATTGAATTATTTCATATAAATTCAAGAAAAATTATTTCTAATACATTGTCTTTAAGATTTTAATCATAAAGATTAGGCTTTATATCATTGAAGATGCTATTATACTATTTATTTATTTATTTTTGTGGTGCCAGGTAGGCACTAAACCACTGAGCCATATCCCCAGCCTTTTTAAAAGTTTTTTTTTTTTGGTACCAGAAATCGAACTCAGGACCTTTCACTTGCCAGGCATGCGCTTTACCACTGAGCTATATCCCTGGCCCTCTATTACACTTTTTAAGTAAGAATTCCTGTAGATAATTTGTAGTGTTTAAATCTTGATGTGTTTTCAATAAGCTTTTAAATTAGTATTGTTTTTATGTAGTGTTTTGGATCTAAAGTTTTTTTTTAGTATTATTTTATAAAGAAACTACTTACTTTTTTTGTTGTTGTTAAATATTTCCTCTCCATTTCACTCACTTGTTATCAGGTATACGACTCTGTCATACAGAGCCCCTGAAATGATCAACCTTTATGGAGGGAAACCCATCACCACCAAAGCTGATATCTGGGTAAGCCCAAGAAAGGGTGAAATTTACCTAGCCAAATAAAATGTCTGCATTTGGGTGACTTGTTTCTCCTCTGCTTCCCCAAAGGCATTTCTTAATAACAAGATGGTATGATGTTTGTGATATACAGGGGGGGTTCTTATGTAGGAAAAGAAAAATTGTAGAATGTTTTTTCTTATTTTAGGATTTTTTAAAAAATGGAAACTGACATTAGTAAACTTTCAAAAGTAATTCTAAACATACCTTTGACTAGAGTATATTGAGGTTCTTGGACTGTACATATATTTGGATTTGTTTCTTTATAGACCTTTATATTAAAATCTCAACATTTCTTTAGAACTTTTTTCATAAGTAAAAGTTTTGATTGCGTTGAATAAACTTAGCAGGAAACTTTAATTTTTTTAATTTAAAAAATTTTATTTTTAGGGTACTATGTTTTAAATGTGAAACTCAAGTATTATTTAGCCATATTTACCACTAATGAGAATATTAGAGAATAAAATTCTTTAAAGTAGTTCTAAACTCTACAAGAAATGTCAAATTTTGTTTTTTTGGTGCCAGGGATCAGACTCATGACGTTATGCTTGCCAAGCAGGTAGTGTGCTGCTAAGCTATATCCCTGGCCCCAAATTTTGTTTTTAAAACATAGTGTTCAGAAAGTAGTCAGTCACATGTGGGAAGCCAAATGAATGTCTTCTTGACTTTTTTCCTATGGGTTCCTTCCTGTTGTACTGGGAGGGCCAAACAAAATTTTGAGAGAAAAATGTTCTTGAAAAGTAATAAGAAAATCTTTAATATAGTTTCATCTGTTTACATATGTATATGCTTACACCCATGATTCTTACTGGTAGTTGAATTTTAAGCTGTATTTACAATGAAAAATTATGAGTAAATTTGATTTAGTTTAGACACTGCATCAGCTTATGTAATTCAAATGTGATTTGCTTTCCTTATCATAAATACTTGACTTATTAGATGGCTTATAGTAAAGTTGAGGGCTGTGAGTTTTAGGTCTTAATTATTAAAATGAAAGTATAACAAGAAGTGGCTGTGGAGGTCTTTTCTGGTATAATTTTGTGGTGATTAATTCCCTATTAGCTGAGATAACATTTCAACAACACAAAAACAACAGACATAGTTCCATTCCTGTTTTGAAACCATCATGGATTGCTTTTTAAAAAGGATTCTTTTTGAAGTACATGACTATTATCCAATATGTTAACACAAAAGAGGGGAATCTTTGTTATTTTTTGTAAGACTTAGTGTACATGCAAATAATACTAAAAAGTGAAAATAAATAAGAAAAATAATTAGAAAACAGTATCTGTGAACTATATACTTGAAAGAGATAGAATTTTAATTTCCATGATGGCTATCTTTATGCTTGCTGTACTTACTGGTAGCTCAGGTGAAACTAAATATGCTAGAATTTAGTTATGAATTCAAGAATCAAGAAAAAATACTCATTTGGAGTTGGTGAAAAATTACACTTTTGATTTTGCTTCAAAAGCATTCTGATTTGCAAGATTATAATATTCAGACTAAATTATTCATTTAGCAGTTTGAATTTTGGAAAAAAAATTTTTCTCTTGGAAATTTCCATTGTAGTTTATTTTTATCCTGGGATCTAGGATGCTGATTTTATTAAGTATTAGAATATTAGACAGTTCGGTAAAAGATCCTTCATGTTATCTAAGATGATGATGGCCTTCAGAATCAGGTTACTTGTTCTCTCCTGTTTCTTGTCTAATTCTTACTGTGTCAGTGTATGAAGAAGGAAATGCCTTTGGTATGAAGCAGTACACTTCACTGTGTTTTTGTTATGCAAAGCACAATATTTAAATTCACACTTTTAAAGTACATTGACATTGCTAAAATTATCTGGAAACCTACACATTTTCTCTAATATAAGAACTTACTAGAAATTTGACTAGCAAGATAAAACTGGCTAACGTGAGGTTCTCCTTCGTCAATTGGACAATGGAAAGAAAGATGTAATTTAATATAAGTACTACACTCTTAGTAATATTTTTAATGCTGTTAAGGGAATCTTATATTCAGTTTATAGTACACACGCTGAAAATTTCTTCTTTATAAAATGTTATTTTTAGCCAAGTTGTACAGGAATTACTATTTAGAATCTATAATAATTTTATTATATAATAATCCAGTAATGTTTTAAACCAAACTTTTTCATTGGAAGATGGCTACAATGTTGAAACTGTTTTGTAGATTAATGTTGTACCCATGAAAGTATTTTTCTGTATTACGATCTTCACAGTATTTATAAAAGTATACTTGGTAATTGAGCTTGCCAAAGTAGATTTGTGGGGAAAATTGAACAAAGGGAATCCTATTTGCTAATTTTTAGATAGTAAGGCCAAATTTTAGTATTGCTGATATAATTATGCTAGTAATCAGATAATTTTAAACAATTTGTTTAGAATTTAGAGTGCTTCTTACGTTCTTAAAGTGTGCAAGTGACTCTTATGACAAAGCGATGATTTCTCAAGCCAAAAGTGTTTTTTCTTAGCCGGGCGTAGTGGTGCACGCCTGTAATCCCAGCATTCAGGAGACCGAGGCAGGAGAATCATTGCAAGTTTGAGACCAGCCTGGGCTACAAAGTGAGTTCAAGACCAGCTTGAACTGCTTAATGAGACGCTGTCTCTAAAAAAAAAAAAAAAAAATGCTTTTTCTTTTTAAAAAATTATTTCTTAAGTTTGAGCTGTTTACTTCTTAGAAACTTTCTATGATACTTTTCTAGACACATTTGCATTCTAGTATAATTAGGACAGTATACAGTAAAAACTACAGGATTATACATAAAAGTAGAGAACTAATTCTACAGTATGAAATGATGTGTTTAGTAAATAAACTTTGCTGGTGGTTTATAAATTAGAACTTAAAAACATCTCTTCTACTGAATTGAATTCTTTTAGAGCTTTGTGCTTACTTTGTATGATACATGTTTATTTTATACTAACTACACCTTTTTCTTGTGGAAGAAATATTCCTCCCCCAAGGAACTAGCCATGTCTGATTAATTGTTGTTGTGCATGATTTAGAGCTGTTTAGTCACCTGGTTACAAATATATTACAAAAACATGGAAATGGAAATGAATATATGTCTTTTCTATAATTAAACATTGTGAAATAATTTGTGAAAATATTGCTCTAATATAAAAATACTTGGATTAAAAAAATAACATTTTTTTTTTGTTTGGAGCAACTTTTATGTTTTGTAGTTGACTCCTCACTCTGATGATATTCATGCTTCTGTTTTACAGGCCCTAGGATGTTTACTGTATAAACTTTGTTTCTTCACTCTTCCTTTTGGTGAGAGTCAAGTTGCTATCTGTGATGGCAGCTTCACCATCCCGGACAATTCTCGGTATTCCCATAACATACATTGCTTAATAAGTAAGTACTTGGAAGGTAGTCTACTTTTAGGGCCTGCTATTTACACTATCTTACTTAACCTAGTCTTTTAATTCCATTTAGAATTATGTTTGTATGACTTTAATAGGATCAAAAGCAGCCTAATTACTGATTACAAGAATATTTTTAAGTCCCTAGGTAAGATTTAGTAGTACACAGCAGAAATGATATAGTTAAGGCAGCTGAAATTCTGGGAATGGGAACACTTACAGTATAACATTTAATTACTTAGTTTTTGTACTTTTGAAATTAACGTACAGAGCTATTACTTCTTTGGACCAGAACATTACTAATCTTAGATTGTGTTTATCTTGCCAACCTTTTAAATATGTGTATTTTATTAATGTATTGATGAATACAAAGCCAGAAAGGTTTGATGTCAGAAGGGATAGAAGGGCAGGCCTTGCATTCCAAAAGAATTTAGTTTTCTCCAGTCTCCTATAAGATTTTTCCTTCCATTTGTATAATGTAATTAAGTATTTTATGTTTATACTTAGAAAAAGCTTGGAAAAAGATGTTTTGAAGGGGAGGAGGAGAACTATCAGGCACTAAAATATACAGTATTAGGTAGCTACAGTACTTAAATACCCCTGAGTACTGACTTAAGCTATCTAGCATTCTTATTTGTTTTCTGCATTTTAGAAAAGAAAAAGAGGGTTAGTTGAACTATGTTTTATGTTCGTATGGTAAAGACAACAGTATAGCTTAGTGGGAAGGGTGAATGGAAATAGAAAAATTTCTTAACTGTTTGCAGATAAAAGATACAGCTGGATCTCTACTTTATTCTTTATGCTAAAGTTTCATATAAATAAAAACTTTAAATGAAAAAAAAACATTTGAAGAAAGTAAGGGTGAATTTATAAGACTAGAATGTGGAATCAATAAAATAGCCAGTCCCAGGAACTAGGATTCCATGTAAGAATTACTCCACTACTCCATTAACAGTATAAAAGATGAACTCAGAAACACCAGTGTAAAATCAAATGATAAGTGGAAATAATGTCACTCATTTGATAAATGACTACCTTTTATAATTAATGGGACTTGTGCAAATCAAGAAGTATGAACACTAAAAAAAAGTTCAAAAGTAAAAGGTATATTAAAAAATCTAGGTTCATTTTGTAAACTATTTAAAGCCCGTTTGTTTCTGTAATGTTGATTTCCTTGTCCGTGTTAGAAATATGCCAGTTTGTGTCATGTTTTTCCTTGGCAAAAGAGGAACCACAGTAATTGGGTGGGGAAGGTGGTATAATTTTCACAGGAATGGAAATAGCCAAAGCTTGGCTGCTTCACTGTCTTCGTGAACGCATTTAACTTTTTGAGAACACTCAGTGTGCATGCTTGTACTTGGGCTTTTTCTCTTAGAGCGCTACCTCCCTTTTATGTGGCTCTATAGATAGGAATGACCACCTACTCTGTAGCCTGGGGCTTTTACTTTTATGTTCACTGGTTGAGCACCTGCCAACATTGTTTTGATGTGCTTTATATCCTTGAGGCAGCCTCCTACTTGAGCTACCCATCTGTGCAGTCCCACAGGTTACCTTCCTAGGACCAGTTAATTTTTTTTTGCCAGTCTTCTGTGACTGAGTTACATACTTTTTAAATGGGGTACTCTATGAGTCTTCTATTTTTCCCATGAGCCCTCTACTTTTACTGTGCTACTTTGCAAAATGTAAGGATTTTTAATTTTAAAAGAATAAAAGCAAAGCAATAAAATGAAACAATACAAAACAATGAGAACAATAAACGATATTGGATTTCAAAAATAAGACAGTAGGAAATCAACAATAGGTAAATAGTACATTGTTATCCTCTAAATAGTTGCTCAGACTGTCAAATACAGGCATGCAAAGTTAATCAAACAATATAAGCATAAGCATAAAGTTGTTTCTTTATTTCAGTTGCTATCATTTCAGGAATTTTAGGTGTGTGACTTATAATTTCTTTTGTGTTTGTGTCTCCTGGACCTGTTCTGGGTGGGCTGGAGGTCTGAGATTGCACCTTGCTCCTTCATCTTGACATTTTCCTGTGTTCCTCTGAATCAGCCAGTTGCTAAGTCCCAGGTGCTTGCTGCATTGCCCATTCAGCAGTGCAGGGGTTTGGGCTAGGCACCTGGGTTCCTCCAACCCAAGGTTTCCAGGATGGCAGAGAGGTGTTGG
>RJWT010005639.1:0-30583 GCA_004365215.1 Cuniculus paca | reverse complement strand
TACAAATAAGCCTTACTGTCTTTATTCTCACCTTGGATTGCACTGGAAGTGGTAGATTGGAATTACTTATTGGAATTCCAATAACTGTTCCCTGGGATTACAAATGTGGACTCCTCCAGACCGTGATGAGGCCCAGAAGGGCTTCCTACGGGGCTAGAGCCAGAAATCTCTACTTTTAATAAAATCCTAAGGTGAGTCTAATGAGGATTGCCCTAGAATCAAACATGGAGAAAAATGTTTGAATATCACTTTCTGTGTTATCTTAACAGATGTTCCTGTGTCATCAGAAATGCAATGAGCCATACACAGACAGGGAGGGGCTCCTTAAATCATATTCCACTAATCCTAACACTCTGCAGACTGGAAAACCATGGCAAAAAGAAATTCATAGATCTTAACCAAAATTTTAGAAACTTAAATTTAGCAAGACTAGGCAAACATGTTTTTATGCTTCCTGTTTCATCATTTAAATTCCCTTCTCTGACAACAAACTCAGAATCCTGCACATTTGGCATTAAAGGATAGTTCCATTTGTTGTTAATGATTAGCCCTCTTTATTGAATTTTTCTTCAAGACCTTAGTTCCTAAGATATACAATAAGAAATGGTAAGTCTTAGGTAGATTCCTAATGTAGTGGTCAATCAATTTCTACATCACAGAAATATTCTTATTAAATAAAATATTTAAAATGCTTGACCTACAGGAAATCTCTATCAGAGCTCTATTGTCAAGAACTAGCATTTTGAGATAACCACTCAATACATGTATATAAAACTGAACTAAAAGCAATTGACATCATAGACCTTTTTCACCTATGAAACAGCAAATCATACAGTTCCAACTAATATTTAACTATACCTGTGGTTGTGATGTTGAGAATACCATGTTCTCATCAACTGAATGAAAATTTAACAATACTACTTATAGTTCCAATTCTCAGAGGTTATTGATATCTACATACACAAAATTAATCAGCACATTGGGGAGAATTTCATATTCAGATCTCTTAAGAGAGTTCTATATTTTTAATGTAAACCCTTTCTGACTTTAGTCAGAGGCATCATTTACCACACTGTCAAAGCTGGTTTGGGCAATCCTTTCAAATCTCATGTGCCTTGTCCTTAAAGCAAAAGAAAACAGTGGCTCTAAAAGGTCACAGGAATATTATTGTTGACTATCAACTCTGAAATTCAAACAGCCATCAGATTGCAGAAAGCATCAATTCTGGCAAATGACACAAAACCAAATTCCCATTATAGGGTCAATAAATTGTGTAAAAGCAGGACCCCTTGTGAAATGCAATCATAGATCAAAGAATCATAGATCAAAGGTTAGGTCAGGATAAAGGTAGCCTGCCAAAGCCAAAAAGGGACTGAGAGACTCTTTCCTTTGAGCAGAGAATGATGACTAGAGAAGGCAACCTTTAAACTGGAAAGGTGACTGCAATATTTGTTAATAGTGAAGGATTACAACACAAGTCTGACCCTACCAATAAGCAATTGCTTTTGGTGACAAAAGAGGCAGAAGAGATAGACCAAGTAGTAAAGGTCTTTTTTCACAACATTTACTATGAGCTAAGGGTTCATGACTAGCCTGTTAGATTTCTATCCTTTCTTTGGCTTCTTCTTAAATCAACTTTATTAACAAATAATTTGCAAATGTATGAGAAAATTGAGAGACAGAGAAAGGACATGTAAATGTCTAAAATGTTACAGAATTAAGAATAATGAAAAAAACTCATGAGACAACCAAATAATTCATCATATGAAGCAAAACATTTGATAATGTTTCAAATATATGACTTTTGAGGAATATTAAATGACTTGTCTGTATGTAGACATACACTATAGCTTTACCAGGGCCAAATCAATAATGAAGTAAGATCGGAGGTATTTAGTTTTATGTTTACTCATTGGTCAGGCACTTCTACTGACTCACTCCTCTCTCATTTTCCATTGATCACTCAACCCTCTGCCATGCATGCAGACCCAACCTCTACAGAATCTTATCTAACACTGATCATCATTAAATCCAATAACCATTTTTCCATCTTCATTTCACTATGTTATGTTAACTTTTATTCCAGGTTAATCCCCCACCTTACATTCCAATATTCTTTTTCTTCTGTTGTATATCTTCTACTACTCTGAGAGTAATTTCTCTGTCCTGTTGATATATTTTCTTTATTGAATACTCCTTAAGATATACTTACTGTATGCTTCCCTAATTTTATCTGGATCAATTAATCTTTCATGTTACAAACATCTCTCCTTGAGTGTCTACCTGCTTCCAGCACTTTTATCCATGTTCTTGATATGTAAACTTATTTCTTTGCTTTGACCCCTCTCCTTAGCAAGAAACTTGTATTTCTAACTCAGGGAGTAGTTGAGCTTTGTAACATACCAGGGTATGTCTTGGCACCCACCCCAGCTGTCCAGATGTCAACCAAAGTCCCATCACTTGAATAGCCCAGACAGGGTTACTTCAAAATACATGTTATATTCACCGCCTTGACCACTGCAGCCTTTCTACCTGGATGGCATGTGGCCTCATATTACTTAGAGGATTTTTCATCAACTACTCGTCTAGTCCTGCAATTTGTGTTATCTACCTTAGTTAAAGCCAGAGTAGCAATCACTTCACACTACAAAGCTCATAAACATCTTACCTTTTTTCTTCATCCTCTATATTCCATTGAACATAACTTATGTCACATCTATTTCTAAACAGCTTTTAAATATACTCCCATAGCACTGTTGCTGTTGGTTAAATGGTCTTGTTTTTAGTCTTTCTGGTCCTCCCCTCCACTTCCAATGCTAAAAATAATCATCCATTTTCTAGAGAAACCTTTCTAGAAGGCAAGTCTGCTCATGTTATTCTGAATTTTAGATTTCTTCAGTAGCTCTCCATCCACTTCAGTACACTGCTTAATATATGAATCAAAGCATTTGATGTTCCAGTCAACCTAAAAATCTCTTCTGGAACATTTACTCTCAGTAACCGAATTATTTTACCCAAATTGACATGCCCTAAACTCTCAACAATTACCTATAAACTACCTTCACTGTCTGATCAACTCCATACCCAGCTGGCCTGTTACCTTCATAAAGAACCCTCCATGGGACTTTTCAAGCTGTAATCATCTTTCCTCTTTGGCCACAAAATAGCTTCTTACTCTCACTAGACAATAGGACTTCATTTCTCTACTCCATTCACTCATTAAGTAAATTTTAAAATATATTTTTGAGCACATCTTAAAGGTTGGCATTGTTCTAGGTGCTATGGAGCAGCTGTCTGAAGAAACCTGTTTGAACCAGCTCAGAAAAATCTACCGTGTACATCATTTCCAAATGCTACACTCAGTGACATCACAATAGAAGTTTGAAATTGACCATGATAAAAGTATTTATGTCTACATCACAGAAGTAGGTAAGGACTAGAAATAGGCAAGGACAAATTCCCTGGCCTTAGAATTGTTTTACCCACACTCCAATCAGGTAAATACAAATAAAAAAAAAGTATTTGCAGTAGTGAAACACATATTCTAGCATGGAATAAAGGCAAATTACACAAAAATACTAAGTAAAAACCGATATATTTTTATGATGAAAGGTGCCATTAACTATTGGAACAAAGGTAGAGTAACCTCTGATATTCTAGGCATCGCCAAGAATTAGAAAAGGAGTGGGACTGGGGCTAAATTCATCCAGGAGTAAGGAAGAAAACTCCAGGGTCAAAATGTGATTTTGACCATCAAGAACAAAATGCAACATAGCATAATACAGGAACCTCAATCCATAAATTATTGATTTTGTTGTAGTCCTAATGCTTTGTGGACCACAACAGATGCCTAATTGAAGTTAAAATATATTGGAATCTTCTGTTTGGAGTCAGGTAACTACTTCTGGGGTGAACATTATTCTGTCCTTCAGTTTCATTTTGATTAAAATCAACCATTCAGAAAGAGCAATTCATTCTCTATCATACTGAATCCACCACCTACCTATTAATTACTTATATTCTTTTTATTAATAATCAGGACACATCAGACTTTAACATAGATATGAATCACCTGGAAATCTTTTATGGTATGTTGTAAGTTAATAGGTCAGGAATGGGCTCTGAGAGTCGACATTTCTAACAAGCTCCTTCAGGATGGAGATGCTGCTGATGCAACCACCCTTCTTTGAGTAGCAGGGCAAATAATCAAAATTTGTTCACAACCTTCAGGATGAAACTCACTCCTGAGAAATGTCATAACTTCTTTATGTAGCTGGGTTCTATTGCAAAGTGCTTAGTTCCTGTGATCTGAAGCCTGGCTTCTGGTAATTTTCTACACTATAATTCCTAGCCCTAGATATTGTAAACACAAAGAATAATTCTAATCTTACACAGGACAGCCCAGAAGTACTTAACAGCAAGTCTTCTCCATCTGTACTAAATGTTTCCTGCTCCTCCTCCTATTCATCAAGCTAAGCAGCTTTGAGTCTTCTTGGAAATGCCTGTTGTTGTCTTTGCACACTCTCTTGCTCTCCAGATATCAGAGTCTCATGCATTAGATCCAGCATCACCTCCTAGTTTGCGAAACCTGGCAACTTTCATCATGGTGCAACTCTGGGATGGTTTTTAATCATCTCTCATTCAGACAGTGTTTTTCACTAACTGTTCAAATCGAGATGGTTTTCCTTACCTCCAACCTGACAATAGCCTAAGCATGGTATACAGCACATTTCATTGATTCCAGAGAGAGAGGGAGAGAGAGACAGAGAGACAGAGAGACAGAGAGAGAAAGAGAGAGAAATTCTCACAGTTCATTGTACTTCTTATCCCATTACCAGCCATCCTATTTCTTTTCTCACCTACTACTGACATAGAAACAGCATTCTTCCATTTCATTTTTCATATTTTTTCAGTAAATATTTAGAAATTATTATGCACCAAAAATTGCTGTAGGATAAAATACAGCAGTGAACACATCAGGTAAGCCCCCGCCTGGTTGAAAAGATGCAGAGAAAACAGATATAATACACATTGGCAGGTACCGTGGCATGTTAGGAAGAAGAATAAAGCCTAGTAAAGGGTTAAAGGGAGGAGGAAGGTGCATTAGCTTTTCTGTTGCTCAGATGAAACACCCACAATGTAGAGGAAGAAGGATTTACTTTGGCTCATGGTTTTGAAAATTTCAGTTCATATTCAGCTAAGCTCAAGGCAGCAATGGCATGATAGAGAGGCCTGGCAGAGGAAAGCTGCTCAACCCATAGCAGCTGGGCAGCATGGAGAGCTGGAAGAGTCAGGGTAAGATATGCCCTCAACCCCATGTCTCTAACCATGTATATAACTAGCTCACCTCTAACCCCACATTCAGCCATGAACTCATCAGTAAATTAAACAACTGATAATGACAGCGTTCCCATGGTTCAATTACCTTCAAAAAGGCTCAGCTCAGAGCACATGAGACCTTGGGGCACATTTTAGATTTAAACCATAGCAAAATTCTCTTTAAAAACGGAAGGTCAGGAAAGACCTCCTGGCTAGAGATATTTGGGCAGTTACTTAGGACAAAGAGTATTTCAAGTCTTTCACTCACACTGAGACTTAGAGGTGCTGTGGAGGCAAAATTTTACCTCTACTTTCAGTTGACCTGTAAATGAACTTGACAGAAGACATATTAACAGGAGAAAAGCACACACATTCATTTAATGCAAGTTTTACCAGGCATGGAACTCTCACAGGGAAAGGAAGACCTAAAGAAGTGGCAAAACCTAAATGCTTCTAAATTAAGTTGAACAAAGACAAGTAATTATGGAATACTAACTATACTCTAAGGTGAAGCTAAGGGAAGATAAGAATTATTTAACAAGGTCTTTTGTATAGAATTCTCTCACTCTCAATGCCTTGTCTTTGATGATAAGAGTGTCACTTTCTTTCAGGTACAGGGAAGGAATCTCCACGTAAGTATATCTGCTTTCAGAAAGAGAAAGGGTAGGGTCAGAGTCTCCTTCTACTACCTATTGACCTTTTCTTAAAAAAAAAAAAAAAACTTCAACTCAAAATAATCCCTATACCAATGTGGCTTATTTTGGGTTGGAATGTTCCACCATCCTTCAGGAGCTTTTTTTCATATTTAGATTCATGGAGGTAAAGAATTCTGCTATAGGTCAAAAGCATGATCTGTTAGAGGCTCACCCTTCTTCTCTTACACAACTTTTCCAGAAGCAGTAAACTATGGGCATTTTACTCTAACTGACCATAATAGTTGTCCATTTTCATTGTATTCACTAGACAAAGAAACTAAGTAGACTCTCATTTGGGTTGGAAATGTGGGGATTACTTGTTACAGTCCTTTAAAGAACAAGACATGAAATGAGAAAGCAATGCTTCAGGTGTATCCTGACCTCTGCTGAGGGAGCACTCCCAGTCTGCCCCTGGTTTTAAATATCAGCAACTTAGGCAGGTAGCGCAAGATCAAATTAACTTTCTTGACAGTCTTGGCCTTCTGTTGACTGACCCTGAGTTTACAGTAAACTTCCCCCTTCTGAAGTTTTCTCATGTAGCTGCTACTTTCACTACCTTATAGATGGGCTTGCTCTCCTAATAACTACTTTCTCTGGCTGCCGTTGCCTGCTGAATATCATATTTAAAAAAATAATGCAATGATAATAAAAATCACACTGAAATGTAAATTAACTTTCTGATTAGATTACCAAGAAGAAAGAAAAAGAGATCTTGGCAGAAAAGCTGTATCAAATCAGCAAAGATTTCCACATCCTGTTGTAAATTGCACTAAAAATCTTTTACAAGAATATTTCATATTCCCTACATTGAAACATTTTCCAACAGGACCGATGGCTGGAATGCTTGCTAACTTAGTAGGGACACGTGTCACAAATAGGCAAATATGCAGATGGAAATCTTTGAACAATAAAAATACAGTGAATGTAAAGGATCATAGAAATTCTGAAATATTGGTTTTGATTTTAAACTCCTGTTTTCTCACACATCCTGTGTATACCTATATCATGTAACTTATCATAAACCAATAATTTAATGTAGCTCCCATGACCAAATAGCAAGCTACCAAATGTGGGCATGCATTAGTATCACTTGGAGGGCTTGTTAAGACACAAATTCTTGAGCCAAGCTCTGGGTTTCTGATTCTGCATAATAGAAGTGGGCCTGAAAGTCTGCCTTTCTAACAAGCTGCTAGGTAATCCTGAGGCTGCTATTCCAAGGCCACACTTTGGTACTAGTCTAGAGCTTTGAAAAATGTCTGTTTTGTATCAGGACCTATACAGGTATTTAATAAAATGCAAAAAGCAAGAGAATGGAAGGAAGCAAAGAAAAATGTGATCAGGGGAGTGGAATCAGCTGATTTTGAACTTTGGCCTAATTTGGAAAATCTCAAGAGTGTGAAGCAGCACTTTACATTCAAACTTTACATCAGACATGATCCCTTCTGTCCCTCACTGATATTCTGGAAATGGTATAGATTTAGTCACTTCCCACTCTGAATACTGACTGATAGTATGGGCAACAAAACTAAGATGCTATTCTAGTGGTTGAAGCTTTAATGAACTACATTAACTAGTTAGCCTAGGAAACTTCATCATTTCATCTCTTTGTCCTGAGGCAGACCAGTGACCAAGCACGGGCTGGCTCTCTTAGCTATCATGATGAACCATGTTTCATTTACACTCAAGAAAGTGTCTTCAGAACCCAGGGCCCAAAGTAGACATGTCAAACCCATCTGCAACCTTCTTTAAGACATTTTGCCTTAAGACTTCAATTTGGTTCATCTTAAATTTTCATTTAGTATCATGGAGACTAAAAATACCAGTGGGTTGACTAACCGTTCCTTATTCTCCCAGCTGTATATTGGAATGTTTCAAAATTAACCCAATGGCATGACACTCTGAAGCTTGGTTATACACACATAGCCACAGCTGTATCATGGCCAAAGAGATGTAATGACTATTTTCAATAGAATTCACTATGCTATAAAAAAGTAGAGATCACATCGTTATTAGCCCATTATTCAAACTTCATCCCTAACAGAAAATGACATTTTGTGTCCCAACATGCTTTGTGCTCTGAAACTTTAAAAGATATTTATGCCATAAAGTTGTTTGGATTTATAGCCACTTATTTGTTTTGTGAACTTGTACACGTGATATGCTTGTCTATAAAATAGGTATAATCAAAGTCAATAGGAATTTGAAATACTGTTTGGTAAAAAGACTGCAAAAATCCAGAAAATGGTTAGTATTTAAAAAGCAGTAGTGGGATAAGCTCCTGGTTGTTTTGTTTTGCATTACCATATTTTTTAAAGTATGTTATTTACAAATATATATTCCTTCAATCTGTCTTTTTGAGAATGCATTCACTGTTCATATGACTATTGTGGTAACAATGCTCACACAAATCCCTTTTCACTATGTCAAGGCATTTATTAGAATAAATTCTTTTACTAATTGAGAATATTTGCATGAGGATGAGGTATTTGGGAGAGAAAATACAGAATGTGCTGTATCAAATTCTATTTCAAAGCCACCAAGGCAGTATCAAGACCAAGAAAAGGTACAATAGTTCTTTCTCACCCATGGGGAGTATGCTGAAGACATGCAGTCGATGCTGGAAATTGCAGATAGTACCAACCTGTCTGTATTGTTTTCTCCTGTCCATGCATACCTATAATAAAGCTTAACTTACAAATTAGATACATTTAGAGATTAACAACAATTACTAATAATCAAATACAACAATTACAAAAATAAGCAATAATCAAAGGAATGCAAATGTGGTCTCTCTCTTGCAATAGTGAAAATAAGTATTAATACTTGTGGATTTTTATTGGCATTGACTGTGGGCAACTAAAACTGTAGAGTAAAACAGGATAAAGAAGTGAAAATAAGGGCTGAGGATTTAGCTCAGTGGCACAAGCACTTGCCTAGCATGAGCAAGGTCATAGTTCAATCCCCAGTCCAAAAAAAAAAAATGGGAAGATAACTATACACACAAGTCAGCTCTTAGAACTCCACATAGACTATCCTATCGATACCTCTATTCCCTACTATCACTATTTTTAGCTGGTATATAAAGCAGTAATTGAAGAGTGCATTGGCTCCAAAACCACACTTCTCTGCTCCCAGCAGTGTTTCTCAGGTGGCTGCACTGATCTACCATGGAGCTTTGGATATCTAAGATTTCTGCTCTGAGATTTTCCTCTATTCTGATCTCCTTGCATACACCCTCCTTTCATCTCTATCTGCTTCACAGAGTTCAAAATCTAGTACTCTGTTAGAGGAAGGCCAGTGTTATAAATATTTAACCACATAAAGGCAGCACAAGAACAAATCTTTCTCTCTGTCTCTCTCTCTCTCTCCCCACCCCGAGGCCCTGTGATGGATCACCCAACATATAGAATGGAAGTGTGACATTGTGAGGAGGTGTTGACCTAAATATATGTGAAAATAAAAACATTGCTTGCTTACAAAATTAAACTAAGTGTGCTTTCTGTTTGTTTTCTGCATAGTTATCTTGTGCTTGTCAAAATGCAACTTCATATCAGCAAATTGATAGCAGAGTGAACCCACACAGAGTAAAAACCACCAACTGGAGTTCCTAGGCCAGGCCAGATCTCATTCACAGTTATATTTTATGAAGCTCACAGAGTTTTTGGTTTTGGTTTTGTTTTGTTTTAAAGACAGAAATTCATTGCCAACATTCAGAAATCGGGACCATATCAAAATCACATTCTCAGATTCCCTTAAAAAACAAGATCTGACCTGACTCCACATTGCAGAAAACAACAGATGGATGCGAAATCACAGCTGCTCTTTTCGACAGGCAATTTTGTCTCCTGTTTGCTGCTATCATCCTACAGAGGTGCCTGCTAGGTATCTGAGAGGTGCCGCCCCTGGTGAACCCCACTGCTCAGAATCAGTCATGTACAGTGGTCCCCTCAGCATGGCAGCACAAGGCCTCTGTACGCTTCTACTTCTTCCTTGCACTTCTCAGAAACGAAGCACCTTAATTCTCAAGCACAACTTGAAGATCATATAGTCTGAGCTACATTTGAAGCTGAGAGTGTTATCAATAAAGGGGTGGGGAGAATGTGCTTAGCTAAAATCTCATCCATTTTTTTTACTTCCCTTCTTTAATAATCTGAGATTGAATAAAGAAAATGTGATATTTTCATACTATGGAGTACTACTCTGCCATAAAAAGACACATGAGTTATTTGTAGCAACATGGAAGTACTCTGAGACCATAATGTTAAGTGAAATAAATCAGACACAGAAGCTTAAATATCACATGACTTCTCTTATATGAGAAACTCAAAGTACAAATAAACAGCAAAACAAAAGATAGGTCATAGGAAGCAGGGAACCAGAATTTTCTCAAATGGGAAGGGAATCAAGAGATGGAGGCAAGGGAAACAAAATAAAAAAAATTAAAATGTGTTATGCACATGTACAGACTCCACACAAGAAATGTAAATATTATGCACTGTAAACATGTCCTAGTAAAAGTTTTTAAAAATTAGAGACTGAAAAATGAATTGGGAGGAAAGGACAAAGATCAGACTTTGCACTCTGCTTTAATCCTAAGCAAAGGCTCTCTGTAGCCAAAACGCCTCCTCTTAAGTAGTACAGGTTGTTATATTCTGAAACCAAACATGCAAAGTTATATTTCTGCTGTTTCTCATCTATGATTAGAATGATAAAATATCCTAGATCCCAAAACATATATCTATATACTAGCAGGAGTCTTTTGACCTTAGTCTTAAAAGTATTACATTAAAAATAAATTTTGTCACTGTGTCATCACAGGGTATTAAATATCAATAAAAATGCAGATAAAGAAACTGGATGATAGTACTTGGCTATAAAGTGGCCGTATGGCTAATTTAGTACATGATTTTCATAAAACGCATAGACATAATCTCAAAGAGCAATTATTTTTAAACCTCTGACAATATGTTCATGAACTGCCTACATTTAGCTTACTTCACTTTTAGAAACTCAAAATTTTATAATTGTTTCTGCATAAGGCCATCCCTTTGAAGTGTGAGAAATCAAAAAAGCAAAGCACATCTCAAAAGTCGACAGTGAGAACAAAAACCAATATTTAAAAAGGGAAAAGACCTGAAAAGACAACTTTCAAAAGAATATACATAGTTGGAAAATAAGCATACAAAAAGACGTTCAACAGTACGTGTCATTTGGAATTTGACTGTGCTTCCAAGGAGGTAGTAGAAGGAAAGTTGCCACTCCCTCAAGTATACCGTTTCTCTTACGCAGAACCATGATAGGCAATTCTCAGACCTAGGTCTTATTATATAAACTGATTAACTCAGTAGTGAGAATACCTTGTCAGCCAGTCTCTTCCTTTTCACTCTTCTCACTTACACTGCTGACCTTATTCCAGCCCAAATTACACCCACACCCACACCATATGTGTACATACTAGGACAACATAAAAATCTTTGCCGTATTCTGCAAAGCCAAAACATACTCCAGGCTTCAACTGGGGATCAGTATTGGACTAGCAAAATCAATGTCATAAGTTTTAAGGGCAATCTTTATGTTCTATGTGATGTTAAGAATGTGTCAGGTACATCAAAGATTTGAAAAGAAAAAGGGCCTTGAAATAGAAAGTCCGACTGGCTTCCTATCCCTAGGTTGCCACATCCCTCTGCACACCAATCCCTCCTAATGCACAGGAAGCTCACTAGTGCTTAGGGCCTGCATTATATCAAAGGACGATTTTTCAGTTGCTGCACAGACTTGTGTAATAACAGAGACATCAGAAATCACAAAGCAAAGCATGCCAACTTCACAGAAAACTTAAAGAAAGATATGAGCTTCTCCAGCTATTTAAAAAATCGCCAACAAGACAGAAAACCTACAATGTTCCATTCATAATGAAAAGGCTTACTTAGCAAGAAACAACTTGTTGCCAAAAGCCAAAAGGTAATTAAATTTATTTTGTTAATATTTAATACTTTTATGAATGATTTGCATCAAGTTTACTTTTCCCAAGTGATGCTGTTTATGCAAATCAACCTCCAAATTTTTCTTTGAAATAAAATTATTTTCCATATGCTGACAGTTTTAACTGCTTGATATGAAAGAAAATACCAATTACTGAAATTCAAAATTATTTCACACAATTTTAATTATTAAATTCATTTACCTATCAACTCACACTAATAACAAGTAGGGTAGTGAATTTTGCTTTCTCTTCCTTTTTGGGTTGGCAGATGCACAGGTATTATTAAAAATTAAAAAACAAAGGCTAGGCATGTTGATGCGAAACTGTAATCCCAGCACTCAGGAAGGCTGAGGCAGAAGAGTTATGAGTTTGAGCACAGAATGGTCAACATAATGACTTATGCAATACTGTCTCGAAATATAACACGGGCTGGGGATGTAGCTTAAGCAAATATGCCACAGGAAGAGAAAAGGCAGATAAATTGTAGGTGATCCACAAGTTTGTTCAGTCCTATATAATTGAAAGTCAACTCAAGAGTAAATATTGTAATATCGCCTGGACTTAGGCTTAGAAGACAGACTAAAATTTTACTTCTTCCTTTTATTTGTTGGGTGACGTTAGCCAAGTCCCATAATCATGATGAAAATTTAGCTTTCTCTGAATTGATTAAATAGGAACGTTACTTCTTACAAGGTTGTCATGAGAAATAGTTAAAATGAGGCATAGAACTGTCTGTGGAGCTGATAAATGATAAGTAGTTGGTAACTGTTGTTCAGTGAGAATGTTGCCATCTAATGGCCTACCATTTCATATTATGATTTTCCAATGTTTGTTTCTTTGCATGTTCACTGAGTTTTCATTTCTTCTCTACCCCCAAAAAAGAAAAACATCTCCCATTTTACTATTTGCTGAGGCAACCTCCAATGAGTTAGTCAAAGATGGAGGTCATTTAATACAATTTCTATGGGCAGATGCTTGGCTTGGTGAGCTAATGGTGCAAGTAAATGCTTGCCCCAAGTTTCAGATTATGTGTACTTTCATGCAGAAGTATTTAGCGATGGTCTAATGGTTCTATCTCCAGTGGCAGACACCAAAACACCCTTTTGAGTCTCCAAGGGACAATCTGTCCTCATTCTTCTTGGAAAGGAAAAGTGGAAATCTGCTACTCAGGGGCTAAAGAAGAAAAGAAAAGAAAAAAATGGCAAACAGACTCCTGCAAATGTCCAGAGGGCCCTCTGGGTTCCATCCACTAAAGGATATGCTATCACATTTTTTGGCACTTTCAGTAGAAGTAATTAAACTTTGGCAACTTTTGTATTTGTCTGGATCTCTTCTATTCCAGATGGAAGGGATGGGAAGAGAAGGAAGGGGGCTAAATCCACTACATTTCTCTGAAAATGACTCGTTTCCTGCTAGGTATTGTGCCAGTTTTATCCCATTCTTAGGCAGAATGCCCACTTTGGAACCAAAATGAATGGGTATTAGAAAGTAGCTGCCTCAGGGAGACAGGAAGCATGCATCTTTGCAGCATTACAGCAAACCTTTAGCCAAGTGCCCAGATGCCACAGACAAAGAGGAAAATAACAATGTTAAGAGATACGTTAAATGGATGTTATATCCCTTTTTCTAAGTCAGTTTCCAACTGTTTCCCAAACAACAGCATAATTAATACATAAAAGTGAGATATTAGAATAAACACCCATTAGAAAATTGATTTCTTAGAGCTAAATGATCTGCTGCAACTGAAGAAACCTGTATTTGGAAGGCAATAGTCTAGAAAGTCAAGAAAAAAGGATGACAGAGATGGGTGAATGTGGAAGAAGTATTGTAGCCTCCAGTTCTGAGAAGAAACATGAGCCATCTCCCCTGGTTACAGGATTCCAGACAGTGACACACATTCCAAATAGTCCTTGACCTGTCCTGCCTTCATTCTGTCTTTGCTGTTACTTTACTGTAATTGAACTGCCTGCTATGAGGCTTCATCTTCAATTACAAGGCAGGTCTACACCCAACACCATGTCAGCAGCCAGGATGAAAAGCTTGATTTAAATCATGTCACTATTGTGAAGGCAACCTTCACTGGTAGAGGAGCCAGGATCCTAAAATTCAACAAGGAACGAAAGCTTTTGATTTCAAATCCAAGAGACAGGTAGTGTGTACTAATGATGTGGTATTACAAAGAAAACCAGAATACAAATACAGAAGAGAAGGAGAAAAAGGGGAGGGAAAGAAGCAGGAAGGGAGGAATCAAGACACAGCTATCTACTGGCAACACAGACTGAACGAAGAGCATTCATGAACTTGGAGAGCCGAAGTGATCTAGTGGAGAAAAACATGTGAAACTGAGATGCCTGGGCTCTGGCTTTGAGCCATTTATTAGCCAGCTATGTGATTTTTTAATGTATTATTTACCCCATACGTCTCCATTTCCATATCTGCTAGATGGAAAAGTAGCATCATTTTGTCTAAGCCAACTCAAAATAAAACGACATAGTAAATATAAGAATTTGTGGAATTAAAACTGCTATTATTTGTAGTAAGTCATGACTAATGATTTTGCCTAAAACACCATCTAACATGTCTCCCTTTCTTTTCTTTTGTTCCTACAACAGAACATTTGTACCTTATTCTTAGATATTAATTATCTGGGCAGAAATGTGTCTGCTATTCCAGAGACAAAAAAAAATCTTGCTCAATTTTCAATAAAAAGGTGTGTATTTGTTCATTTCCTGAATTAATTGATCTACCTATGAAGCACTACTCATACAAAAGTTTACAGCCACATATTTGTACATATACTACATGTTTTCAAGCCCTCATTTCTAACTCAAAGTTTTAGTAAGACATGAAAATTAGTTGTACTGTTAGCATAAGTAATGCATATATAGAAAGGTAAACATACTAAAATAAAAAATCAAATATTATTTAGCCCAGTTTACTTTCACAACTACTGGCTTAAGGGCCTATTAGTGCTTAGCTGAATTTTACCTCTCTATGGAAGAACTTAATAATCTTTAATCAAATTTGTACAACCTCTGGTAACCGAATGGCTTTCAGCAAGCTGAATTCTTTCCCATATGATCCCCACATTCTCCTTTGTTGGTAGGCCATCCTATCACGCTGTTCACTCCATGGGGTTTGGCTGAAGGTTAAGGCAAATAAGCAGATGGGAAAGAATGACTTCAGTTACCACCAATTCTCAGGTATTTTAATATCCAGGAGATATTTACAAAAGGAGAAGTCTGCAAAAATTACAAATGAAGTCAAACTGGCTCAATACCTTTGGAGAATGTGAGAGTTTACAGGGAATATTGTTATGGACTTTCCCCTCTGCCTTGATTAAATTAGCATTAGGTCTCCTACAGGAGTGTCCAGATTGATGCTTGCTTGATTCATTGATTGATACATAGTACTCAAGATCAAGCTCAGGTCCTCCATTGAGCTACATGCCAAACTTCTTTTCATTTTCAGATAGAGTCAGGCTAATTCACCCATTTCCCAGGCTTGCAATCCTACTCTCTTCAGCCTCCTACAGTGCTGGGATTACAGGTGTGTGCCACCATACTCAATTGTCCAGAATGTCTAGGATGTAACCTTCCTTGGAAAAAGTGCCACGGAAAGTAACAACCCTATTTGTTTCTTTCCTATGTTCTCTGATGATGACACTGCTGAGCAATTCTGAACAATCACTCAGTTATTGCTTTGGGCGTGAGGGAAAAGATGGGTACAGCTGTGCTCTCCACCAAACACTTTTTTTATTTTAAAAAAACAAAACAGAAAAAAGGATAGAAATAATACAGAATTAAAAACAAAAACAAAAAGAAAAACAAAAGTAAGAAATCAACACTAGTTAATACAGTCCATATTATTATCTTGGACATAGTTATTCAGATTACAAGATCTAAGCATAAAAATGATCAAATAATCAAACCATGACAGCACAAGCTGTTCATTTTGATAATTAACAGAGATCAGTAGTACAGTTATCTATCTTGCACACCTATTCATACATACACTTATATGTGTAAACCTACACACATATAATCTTTTCCTTTCTTCCATTTCTCCTTTTCCCTATCCCAGTTGTCCTTTCCTTTTGAGCACTTTGTTTGCCTTTCATTATTACAATATCTTTTGTACATTTCGGGTCTTGTTACTCGTTCAGTTTTTTATTGTTACTATTTATTTTTTACATTAGGGAGACAATATGATATTTACAAATGTGAGTCTGATTTATTTCACTTATGAATATAGTCTCTATTTGCCTCCATTTACCTTTAAAATCCTTAAGATTATCTTTTTTATAACTGAGTAATACTCCATTGTATTAAAAATACCACATCTTTTTTATCCATTGTGTGGCTGATGTGCATTTGGGTTGTTTCCAAGATTTAACTATTATAAATTGTGCTGCTATAAACATTGGTGCACATATATCACTGTGGCATGACATTTTCAATTTTTCTGGGAAAATACCCAGAAGGGGAATAAACACTTTTTGATCCAGCTTCCTTTCCTCAGATCCCGGATCCCAGACTACAGGCATCTTTTCCACTGTCCTCACCTAAAGTGACTTCACTAGGAAAACAAACTATTTGAGTGACAGATTAAACCCATCCTTCTATTGCCAGAGGATAACTTTTCTCAGAATACAGCCGGGGAGGTATGTTCAGAGATGTCTTGGAAGATAGATTGCCACATGTCAAATGGCAAAAAAAAAAAAAAAAAAAAACACAACACATTCCAAATGGGCCATTAGAAAGCTCTTTTAGAATTTTTGAAGTACTTCATGAAGCATATTTTGCTACACTAGTCATGCCACCTGTCTGGGTATATTTGTATTTCTGGAAGACTCCATGTGTGTACGAGATTTAGTGCACTTTGGACAAATTCAAGTATAATATTTGAAAAGAATAAGAATGACAATTTAGAGTAATCAGTTGTCCATGCTAAGCATTTATAGTTCTATCACTAACATGTGGTATACTAATACTTTCAAACCTCCTCATCAATTCATGAATTTCCTCTGAACTCATACAAATTTGTAGTTATTCTTCTCCCAAAGTTGTCCCGACCTAGTCACAGAATTGTATGCATGTTTAAATCAGTTAATATTTAGAAAGAAGCAATCACCTATCAAGGATAAAATACAAAACTAAATCTAACAAATATGGCAAATCACTATTTTGGTACCCAATGCATTTGCCATTCAGATAAACTACATATAATTCACTTGGTATTTTTACAAATTTTACTTTCAACATGTTGTGAGGCATGTATCATGAAAAACAGTCACAGGTACATGTAGTATGCACTGAACACTATTTATGAAATGTAGAAGTTCTAGAGCATTGTCACCCAACTTACTAATAACTAACTGGATTTCATTGCTTCCCAGCAGTATTGGACTGAGCTGCTGGTTGTCAATATGGACTCCAGTTGGAAAAGCGGTAATTGGATGTTACGTGAAGTTAATAGACAATGATAGAGCTTGATAGCTTACTAGATAATCTTTGAACATGAAGATATCACTATTTGTATTACTGAATTTACCAAGGGGAATATCAGTTTACCAAATGACACATGCACCCAGTTATTAACCCACTTATCCACCTCTCATCTCATTTCCCAAAGGATTTGAAACATTCAAATGAATGCATAATAAGTCAATTGCAAATGTAAAAACAAAGCTATGGACAATATCACTTAGATCAGGAGATTAAGAGGGAAAAGCACAAAACTAAGGAATCTGAACTAATAGGTAAAATATTTAACTGGAAATTTGGGCTCCACAGCAGCTATAACAGTTTCCTGATTCACAGTCTTTATTGAGAAAATATATCAAATTATCAGAGGAAGAACATACAACTACATTGTAGATACAACATCATGAGGCTACTAAGTGTCCCTTCTTATTCTATGTCCTCGTAGCTCAGTAACAAAAGTACTGCATCACAGTGTGAAACCAATCTCTACTTATTCCAAAGGATTATCTTAAGGTAAGATATTCTCTATGTTAAAGCAGTCCTTAATCAACATCTCTCAAGAACCATTCTGAATCATAGACTCTTAGCTTTGAAAAACACATTAAAGTTAATCTTTTACACCCACTCACTCAAAGCTCAAATACTATATACCATCCCAAAGTCATTTGAACAATGTTTGGCCACTCTGAAATGCACCTGATAGCAAGAAACTCTCTACTTTCTCAAGTTGGTCTACTCCATTTGCAGTTTTTACTAATATCACATGCAACCTTAAATTGGCAATTCAATAACTGACCATAGTTCTACTGTTTAAAGAACAACAAAATCTAAGGTGACTTTCATACTAAAATACTACTAGTACATCACTAATGAATCATGTCCCCATAATAACCATTGTACAGATGCTAAATTATCCCACTGTTATGAGAATAGTCAAGAGTACTGCTTACAACAGTGGATAGCAGGCATAGAAATAAAAACTGTAAAAAAAAAAAGTACCACTAACTCACACATAAGTCATTTAAGATACTACCTCACTTATTTTTTATTTCAAAAACAAAAAAAGGATGAAAATGATACAGAATTTCAAAACAAAATAATAGGAAATTAATACTACTTAATATATTGCATATTGTTATCTTCAAAGTAGTTGTTCAGATTACAAGATTTGGGCATGAAAAAATGATCAAACAATGAAAACACTAAGTGTTTTTATTCTCTTTAAAATAAAAAAAATGAAGTGTTCTTTTTGATGAACAGAGATTAGTATAGTTATTTATCTTGTATATATATACATACACACACATATATATGTATACATATTGATGGGAGTAATGATGAACAAATTCATTGCTCTACATTTATTTTGCGTTGATCACAGTTGCATCTTCATCATTGTTAACACTTTCTGTTTCTATGGATCAAAGAGATGAAGTAAAACAGTCTATAACTTGCATTAAGGAAAAAAATGCTTACATCTCTAAGATGGATCTCCATAGTTTCTAGAACTTGTCCTTTGGCAATTGGGGTCCTTGGATCCAGAGCATCTTACAAAGATTATTAATTGTTGTTTTCATTACATTGGTCCACAGAGTTTAATTCAGAATTTTGAATATTTCTGCACAGCTTCTTAGTGGATCACAATGATGATACAATGACAAAAAGGTCAAGATCTCACAATGTACCTATGGTGACAATCCTTGAACAGACAAGGTGTGACACTACCTTCCTCTGAATACAAAAACAGAGGTCTGACACACTGAACATATAAACTAAAAATGGCCAGACAGTATGTCAATAGAACTCTGATCCTCATAAGAAGTCTAGAAATCTGTATTACAAGTTCTGAAGTAGTTATCCTGGGGTTGGTAGAACTGGGTTAATAGTGGCCAACTATCCTATTTTTTTTCCTCTCCCCATGTAACTCAGGCAAACTAGAGGAAGCCAAATATTCATCCAAATCTATCATAAAAGTAGTTCCATTTTTATTTATTCCACTTCTCCAGCCAACAACCTCTAATCAGAGCACCTGAAACTTTCTCCTTTTTCCTAAAGCATTCTAAGTATCTTACTGCCTGTGAGACCCTCCCAAACATAGGCAATGATAGCTGAAATTCTTGCTGTAGCAAGCTTTGAATAATTTGGCCTGCCTGTCCTAATTTGGATATTCTTCATTGTTTAAGCAAAATACAAACACTGGATGAGCCCACCTTAATTGTCATACTGAGTTCTACTACATACTATATTTAACAGTTTAACTACATAATGGCATGTTTTGTGTTTCCAATGATATACTGGTAAATTGACTTTGAGATCAGAAATGGTAAAGGGTGAAAAATGCTGATTTGTAGCACTTACCAATTTGTATGGTATTAATAATCTTACCATGACCAATTTCAAGCTACCATACTTTAATAATTTGTAAAATTCTTGTATATTTTAGAACCAGTTTTTTCAAGATGGTTTAGGTGCCTCCCACATATCACCATAAATTTCCTTTTAAAATTACCTTATTTTTGCTAAGATGGAGTAAGTGCTCAAAGACAAACAGATAGAAGAGAGTAGGTAGGTAGATATCTATCTATGATAGATGGAGGGAGGGATGAATGGACGAATGAAAGAATAGATGGCTACAGAATACATAGTAGTAGAAATGCAAGTTCTTATCTTGCATTAGAAACAGGGGATAAGTTGTCTAAATAATTCAAAAATATGAATTTGTTGTACATCTACTATGTGTTAGTTCCAACTTTAATTGTATGACATACTAGTAAGTCAAAAAGATTTCTACTGTTGAAGATTAAACTTTAGCAGGAATACAGGTAGTAAATAATACAATAAGTAAATTTTATAGCATTAGAAGTTGATGAGCAATATAGGAAAAAGAAAAGCAGGTATATTAATTTTCTCATCAGTGAGACACAGTACTCAATACCACAAGTTAAAGGGAAAGAGGCTTACTTGGTCATAATGGTGCCAGGGCACTGAGGAGCAGAGTTGCTTCATTTATGGTGCACAGGACAGCAGAGGAAGAGGAATGGGTGAAGGAAGGGAAATGGGTGAAGGACCAGAAATAGACCTCAAGTCTATGCTTTCATGAGCTACACAAACATACCAAGAAGTGTGCTCCACCAATCATTGGGTCAGATCCCAAAGTCAATCAAGTTGCAACCCAATCATCACTGCCAATCCTACCCCTTTTCTTCAACTTCTTATCCAAATATAAACTATGCCTAATCTCCAAATAAAGACAAAAGCAACATCATAAGTAAATGCAATAATCGCTTTCACAAAATCTTGATAGTTCCAGCATATTTTTTTTGTTTTTGTTTTTTTTCTTTTTTGTTGTTTGTTTGTTTTCAAAAACTCCAAGTTCAAGTCTATTCTGAGACTCTAGACAAACTTTTAGCTGTGAAGTTCTCTAAAAAAAATAAAATCACATAATTCTGGGGTTCAATGGCACAACGTAAACATTCTCATTCTTAAAGAGAGGGATACATACAAAAGAATCAGACCAAAGCAAGACCAAAAGCCAAACCAGCTGTGGTGGAATTACACAACCTGTAATCCTAGCAAGACAGAGGCGAAGGCAGGAGGCTCACTCTGTGGTTGAGATCAGCCAGGGACACTGTAGTGAGTTCAAGTCCAGCCTAAACTACATAGCAATAAAGACTGCTGTGCTGTATTCAGCATCCAGGGCACAGGGCATTAAAATGTACATTCCAAAGTGCTTGTGAAGACCCAACCATATAGCCTTGCTGGTTGCAGCCCACATAGCCTCTCCCTTGGGCTAGCTCTATTCACAAGGCAACTCACTCTTCCTAGAGTATCCACTGATCTCTGGCTTCCATCCCAAAGATTCATACAGGCCCCTAGCAGAGGCTTCTTGTCTGGTCTTCTAGGCCTTCCTTTGAAATCTGGCTTGACGCTTGCCTATTCCCACAAATACTGCATTCTGTAAGCCAGTAAAGCCATCATCACATGGACAACTTTAAGGCCTGTTAGTGAAAGCATTATTCACAAGCCCCTGGGCCATAGTTGCAGCGGTCTCTGAGAGCTTAGAAAGCTGAGGAAAATGAAATGAACCCCATGGAACCAAACTAGGAGAACTGTCTCCAGCAGCAGTTCCAGGGACTCTTTACAGAAGAAAAGTTGATACTTTTGCACTGTTGAGCTTGTGATGGGTGGAATCTTTCTGATTCCTGAGCATCTTTTTTCTTGTCCCTGTACAAAGTACCTGGTTTCTTTCAAATGGTGTTAATCTCTTTAGTAACAACATCTCCTAGGGTGCCAATTTTATACATGATTTACCTTGGGCCAAAATTTAAGTTTTTCAAATTTTGCTACTCTTCCTTTTCCCCTTGATTCTCATTAAATCTAGGTAAGGCACCCATTAGTCGCCATGCCCCAGAATGTTAGGCTGTCTTGAAATTTGCTCCACTATATTAATTAGTCAGCTGCCTTTAATCTCAGTCTCCTGAAAGGCCTCAAAAAATGTACACAACTTTTATGCAGCGCATAACACATATAACCTCTTAGCCAACTACCAATGGACATCCTTTTCCCAGCTGAAACCTTCTGATCCAGCCCTTTATTGTCTGCATTACCAGTATTCTTCTTGTCTTCTGAGCTTTTGTCAGAAGCATCTATTAGATTCTGCTTATAGCATTCTAGGGTTTCTCTAGCCTGCATCTCCAAACCTCTCCAAACTCCTCCCACAAATCAGTACAAAGGCTTTGAAACCACCTGGTCAGATTTTGTCATAGCAGCGGCCACTCTTCTTTAGAAACAAATCTGTGTATTAGTCAGCTTTCTCATTACTGAGACACAATAGTCAACACCAATAATTTAAAAGAAGAAAAATTTAATTTGCTCATGGTTTCATTCCATGGTTGGTTGGCTCCAAAGTAAGAACATCAGAAGAAGAACATGAAGAGCATGGTGCAGCAAAGCTGTTTCATTCATGGCATGTGAAAAGCAGAACAAGGGAAGAGTGCTAGAAAGGAAAAGATAACTAAAACTAGACTCCAATGCATGCCTCTATGACCCACCTTGATACACATAGGAACGTGCTCCTTTATTCTCTGGGATAGAGAGTTTGAAGTCAATTAATTAGAAACTCCTTGGCACAATTAATATAATCATTATGTCCTGTAAATATGTACAGCAACAATAGAGATAAAAATTAAACAAAAATAATGTGGAAGTTCTATTACTCAAAAATAAATAAATAAAACTCTCTCATAACCAGTATAGCAGAGTAAATGGAATTAGCAACTCTGAAGGTAAAGGTAAAGCATTTCAGTTTTCAACAAGCTGATTTATACTTTTGGAAAGGATGGGCTGAGTGATGAATTTAAGGTAGTAGTTAACCAACCATATCTCTGGAAAAAGGAAGAGTGGTAAGGGCAAAACCCTGAGGAAGGAGTGTACCAATTATTGCAATAAAACTGTACAGTGGCTGGAATGAATGAGGAGGAAAGGCACTAGAAGTGGCAGACTGCATAGGGAATTTTGCACTAATATAAGAATTTTGGATTTCAATCTGAATAAATTGATGAAAAAATTGCAGTATTTTGAGTAAAGGAATGAAACCTGTAAGTTTGGTTTTAAAAAGATGCTATTATTAATGAGTAGAAAATAGCTTTAGGTTTGGGAATTTTTTACAATAAACCAGGATATTGATTATAGTGATTTTAATACAGGAATGAGAGTTGGAGTGTGAGTAGTGATAATAGTTGTTGATATAATATGACAAAAAGTGGTAAGACTCTTAATTTACTAGGAATGGAAAGTCAAATGTGAAAGAAGGAGGAAATCAGTTGATTCTAAGGAGTTTGGGATGAATAACTAGAAAGATGGAATTGAAATCAAGTGAAATTAGAAAGGCTGTGGAAGAGGGACATGTTGGCGAGTGTAGTGTGGAACATGATGAGTTTGAGATATCTGTCATAATACTAAACCTGAGGATAGAACACAGATCTGAGCTGGAAACATAAATTTGGGATAACCAAGTTAGAGATGCTACTGAGACTTATGAGACTGATTTAGGATACCACATAACTGAGGGTATAAAGAAGACATCTAAGAACAGAGATATAGGTCTTTTTAACATTAAGAGCTAAAGGGTAAAAAATGGAACCAGCAAAAGATATCAACAAGTAGCCACCAGAGACATAAAAGAAAAATAAGAGAATGTAGTGTCTTGGACACCAACTGAGAAAAGTAGCAGGAAGTAATCAACTTAGTCAAATACTGCTGATGAATCCAGTGAAGTAAGGAGCAAGGACCTTCTTTTAGATTTGCAAAATCCTCTACTTGGTCAAAGTGGTGTGAGGTAATGAAATTGACCATACCAATATCAGTGAAGTAGGGACAAAGGCCCCAACGGAGTTGGTCTGTAAGAAAAAAATGGGAGTACACAGATGTAGAAATAAATTTCTATACATGTATAAAATGAAATGCACTGCAGCATTCATTGATTGATGAAGATATATGTTCAAGTATATGTTTGCTTTTAAAGAAATCTTTTAATTTATTCTACTGCTGGTAATGAAGGAACAGTAGATATTACACTAACACCTTGCAAGTAACAATAATTCAACACTGGGCTAAATTATGTGAATGCAAAAAATAAAAGTACCTGAAAGCAGAGAGATTAAAAGCTATATTACATCCTTATCACTGAAATTTCCATTTAAAAAATCCGAGCTACAGAGGATTTCACTGAATAAATTTATCAAAGATTTGAAAAGTAAATTGGACAGATGCTCTCCAACCTGTTTAATGAAATACAGGGGAAAATTTTTCCCACATTTTCCAAAACCACCTTCACCCTAAGTACAAAGATAGGCAAAGATTGTAAGAAAAAAACAGCCAACTATAACTCTGTGGCAAAAATACACGTCTAGAGGAAAAGAGGTGAGGTATTCCTGGGGATTTGGCAATGTGTGGCAGGTGTTGTACCACTGAGCTATAATCCCAGATCCATACAAAACTCTTTAATACAACATTCACAAAATGACTATAGAAACATACAGAAATATGCTGCATCCCATGTAGCTTTCGATGTTCCCAGGGTAAGGACAGTGAGAGAATGGAGAAAAAGGACAAGAGAAAGAACACAGAAAACTGAGACTGTATGGAGCCCTCGCTCCTGAAGGGAAGTACAAAGAAGCAGGACAGGAGGGAGAAGGAGCAAGAGGAAGGAACAAGACAGCTCCAGTGGCTGCAGCGCATTTATTTATACATTTGGGAGACTGAGTATCACATAAAACCTCTCCACCTAACAGCTTATCCACGTGGCTTGTCTCAGACACCCAGTGTTCTTGAGATTAGCCCTGTTCGGGCCCTGCATGTGATCAATCTTCAGTTTCAGTCACTCCCCATAGAAATATAATAAATCATGAAAAAAACATGGTTTATGTCAGAAAGCAAGGTTGGAAATATCATTGGAAAATAAGAACTAAGCAAATGAAGAATTTTGGAAACATCATACTGAGCAAAAGAGGTAGAGACACAAGTATGTAGTTTATGATTATATTTGAGTGAAATTCTAGAAAGAGAAATAAAATCTCCAGTGGTGAAAAAGGAGATCAACGATTGCTTTGAGTTGTGTGTAGAGAACTGACTACAAAGTAAAAAGAGGAAAATCTTGTGAGTGTTGAAAATATTTTAAGTTCTGGTCATGGTTGATTGTTTCAATGGCATACACTTTGACAAATTTGACATGTAATACAAGTAAAGCTGGTACATTTTAAAGATCAACAAAGATGATTTCAATATTAGCCACTGCAAATTCATCTGTTAACTGCACAGTGCAGGGACATAACGCTCAGTGATTATCTCTTTAGGCTTTTCACTCCTCAATGTTGGAAAGTGAGTTAAAATATGAAAAAGAGGAATATAAGGATGTAGTGATTAGTATTAAGTTGGAGATACATGTATGTTCTTATGACTACATGTGTATTTACGTACCTCCTATCTCTAGGATCTGTCAGTATGGCAAGTAAGTAGCAATAAGCACACTTAGTACACAAATCTTGATCATTAAATAATTGTCTCTAATAAAAAGAATGAAACTTTCCTGGAGTAAAAGTTGATTCCAGAGATAGAACTGAGAAAGTACAAAATAAGTAAGGTATATTTTGTGTTATTAGAAACTAAGGAAGACATCACAGAGTGATTGGAACATGTCAAAAGTAGAAGTAAGTTCCCTTTGGGTACTTATGGGGCTACTTGAGTGAAATAAGCGACACTAATAGACAATAATCTGTCGAATAATTCATGATTCCATGCCTACAATGCATTGATGGAAAAAGGGAGAGAAGGAAGGAAGGTGGGAGGGAGGAGAAAAACTTTTTATTATAGAATGCTGAGTAATAAACATGAAGTAATGATGGAGTTAAAAGTTCTAAAGAAATGTTAATCTAGTGTTTTGATAAGAAATAGGACATTTACATCATCACAAAGTATTTCCTTAGAGGAAAATCATTCATTGCAATGGGATACAATAGTAACTTAACAGTTCAGAAATCTGGCATACAGCACCACAGCCACACAATCAAACTTAACATCTCTCCTATTGGGATAAAACCTTGATTAGATGCATTAGGAAGCACCATCATTACCTTTGTGGCATACCTGTCACAGACATGTGAACTCAGTCTAACAGCAGGCAAACAACCGGACAGATCCAAACTGAGGGAAATTTTCAAAAATGTCAAAGTTAAGAAAGATTAGTAAAAGAGAAATTATTCTAGTTTAAAGTAAAACTAAAGAAAATGTGATAAGTGATATTGGACTAGATTCAAAACAAGGGAAATTTAGTTGCAACATACTTTACTGGAATAATTGATAAAATTTCATTATGGACTGCAGGCTAGAGGATAATATTGTGGCAATATCTGGCCAGGAATTTAGCTCAGCGGTATAAGCGCCTGCCTGACAAGCACGGGGTTGTGAGTTTGATCCCCGATATTAAAAAAAAAAAAGTGGCAATATTTATTTTACCCTTTAATAATTTTACTGTAGTAAGAGAATATTTTATTATTATTATATAAGGGAATGTTCTTGATTTTAGAAAATGCACATAGAAAAACATATCAAAAGTGTATAGTGTATATAACATAGTGTATATAAATACAACATAATGTATATACATAGACTGAAAAAGGCAGATTGACCCTAAATAGATTCAGAAAGAAAGCATTATAAAGCAATAGTTATAAAGTGAGAGCTATTTGCAAAGTCAGGTGATCAGCAATTCATCCCAAAAGTTACCAAAAATTGTAGACTTTAAGAGTAATACGAATTATTTATTTTTAAAAAATTGTCCTTATATACCTATGTATTTAGTAATTGTACATATATAGTATATATAATTTATATATGATTTCAGAAAAAATATGAAAATCATAAGTAGATATGGGTAGAGAAAGTTTGATGCTTTTTTATAGCTTTTCTTGATAGCATATTCTCATGTTTTTCAGTGAACACTGGTAACACATATTTGCAATCAAAGAACTGAGAAAGGTTTCACTGAAAGTGAAAGCCACTTGCTTCCCCTGGGGAAGACTCACTATGAACAAATATGGGTCTTTGTTCAGTTCTTGCAGCTTCCTCACAGGCTTAGGATTAACTCTTGCCTGAGAGAAGGAACTGAAAGGCAAGCTTAGCTGGAGTGTACACAGAAGCTTGCAGGAATCCAGCTCTGCATGGAGGAAAGACTACTCTTCCCATCTCAGAGGGGCTGACATGCACTCCAGGGGTTGCATTTGATCAGGCTGTGATTGCTGTGGTGTTTGACCAAAGGAGTTCTATGTGTATGTGAGCTTCAGGCTTATTAAAAATGTTGAAAAGTCCAATCTAACAAATCCTAGCACTCCCTGTGGTAATTTCTCTCATGCAGTTCCAGCAAGCAGGCCTGTTCTTATGGCTACTGCAGCCAATTTTCTTCTGGTGGAGGGTGGGGGAGGAATCAGGCCTTTGTTTGGGCCTGCACGATTCCTATTGGCTGGAATCTCCGTGTAAGTGATAACTGGAGGAGACCAACTGTGTCAGAGAGCCTTTAATAACACCTTCAAGCAGCGGGAGCTCCCATGCTCAGACTCTGTTCTCCACCATCAGAGAGATTATACTCCCTGTCAGTAAAGCAACCAACCCAAGATCACTCTGATTTAAAATATCATGATGTACTAATGAAAATGTAACCCAGAATTTTAAAATTTTCTTCATGGCCTGCCGCATTGGAAGGCTTGCTTCCTGTGGACAGCCAGCATAGGCAGGGAGAAACAGATAGACTTGCCCCTGTGCATATGCTGCCATGTATAGGCTACTTCCCTCAGGTAACCAGTGTGGACTGGGAGAAAGAGCCAGATACGGCCCATGTGCCTGAAGGCCGTTGGAGGCACTTGCTTCCTGTGGTCAACCAGTGCAGGCTGGGAGAACCACACTGACATGCCCCTGTGTGTCTGCCACCATGGGGGTTTCCCATGTAGCCACAAGGTTGAGAGAAGAAGCAGACCCACCACCACACACCCATGGCCATTGGGGAAGACTTGGTGTAGCCACACAGGTCTGGAGAAGCTTGCACCACACCCATTGCTTCCCTGGGAGCCTGTATTCAGAGAAACCCAGGTGCCTGGTCTATTCCTCTACACTGCAGAGCAAAAGCCAACATGGGAAGTGCCTGGGAACTGACTTGTTGGGAGGAACCCAGGAAAATGTCAAGACAAGGGAGAAAAAGGCAATCTCAGACTTCCAGCCCACACAGAACAAGTCTGAGAGATAGAGACATGGAATAAAATGGAAGTCACACACCTGAAATCTCTGAAAGGATAGAAACTAAAGAAACAACTTCATGAGACTGTAAAAGTAATCGAATCAGAAATAATACCTCAGGTAAAGGAAGAAATCACAAATAAAATGAAAGAATTGCTCAGCATATCTAAAGAAGACATAGATTAAAAAACAAGTGCATAGGAAAATCATGGAAACCCAGAATGAACAATATAGGAAGGAATTAAATGCATGAAACAGTTTCAAAGATATATCCAGGAAAATTAAAAGCTCCATTAAAAGTTGGCAAAACTGCTTGAAAGAGACTAAAGACTAACTTTCAGACCTTGAAAACAGGATTGCAGCTAGTGATCATGAAAGAAAAGTTCATTTAAAAATAATGAGGAACCAGGAAATAATAAATTCAACAACTGCAAAATAACACAAAGAAAAATAATTTAAGAGTGATAGGTGTCAACAAAAAAGCAGGAGTCAACACAAATGACATAAAGAGGTTATTTATAGTAAGTAAAAGAAGAGAACTTCCCAAGCATGGGAAAAGGACCTGACATACAGGTAAGTGAGGCATCTAGAACCCCAACTAGGCATAACCAAAATAAATCTACACCCAGACATCTAATAAATATCCCAGAAATTCATCACAAGAGCAGAATATTAAAAGGCTGTTAGAGAAAAGAAACAGATCACCTATAAAGGAAAACCCATCAGAATCATGGCGGACTTCTCAACACAAACCAAGTCAAGAAGAACTTGGAGTGAAATGTTTCAAATCCTGAAAGAAGACAACTTCCAATCCACATTGACGTACCCTGCAAAACTGTCTTTCAAAATTGATGGAAAAATAAGATACTTCCATGATAAAGAACAGCTGAAGGAATTCATGACTACCAAACCAACACTACAGAGAGTGCCAAAAGATATTCTAGAGAGATAAAGATGACCATGGTTCCAGAAATAGCAGCAGAGGGGTATTTCCAAACAGGGTAGGCAATCAAACAAAGGGGAAAAGTGGGGGACCAACAGCAGGAAGATAGTATGGCAGAGACAAGCCAATGCATGCCAGTTGTAACCATTAATGTAGATGGCCTAAGTTCACAAATAAAAAGAAACACAGGGAGAGTGGATCAAGAAACAAGATCCATCAATATGATGTGTACAAGAAACACATTTAACTTAAAAGAAGATTCACATACTGAAAGTCAAAGGAGAGAAGACAATGCTCCATGCCACAGGAAACCAGAAAAAAGCAAGGGTAGCTTGCTCATCAACCACAGAATGGACAAGAAAGATATGGAAAGTTACTCAGCTATAAAGAAGGATAATCTCGAGACTCTTGGAGGTAAATGGATGCAAATTGAGATCATGCCTATGGATGAAATGGTCTGGACTCATATGGGTGAACATTGTGTTATCTCCTAGTGTAAAAAACAGAAGAAGTTAGTGGGATCCAAAATGTACAACAGATATTATGAAAGTGATAGGGGAGGAAATGTCTAAAAAGGGAAGGTAGTAACCATTGTTAATTTCCTACTGTCTTGTTTTGAATTCCTATATTGTTTTCACAGTTTTGTTAGGTTTGCTTTTATTCTGTCTTGTTCTGTTTGATTTTACTGTGTCTGATGGTATGGGCAGCTATTCTGAGGATAACAGGATGGTATCCTGTTTTATGGTAACCACTGTTGATTTCCTATTATCTTTTTTGAAGTCTTGTAATGCTTTCATTCTTTTGTTTTGATTGGTTTTGTTCTGTTTTGTTTTGATTTTATGTCTGATGGTATGGACAGCTATCTTGAAGAAAACAAGACACATTATGGTACCCAGTATTGATTTTCTATTTTGTGTTGAAGTCCTGTATCAGTTTCATTGCTCTGTTCTGATTAGCTTTATTCTGTTTGGTTTGGTTTGGTTTGGTTTTATTCTCTTTAAAATAAAATAAAATTCTCTTCATGAACTTTATTATTTAGAAATATAATTAATTGGGCAATTAAACAAATATATAAACTTTTAGTAGATAGATTCATATTTAGAATCACAAAGATTTGTGCTCATATAAATATATAGACAAATAAATTAAAGGATGATGTCAAAAGGACAGCATCCATAGAGCCCTATAGAAGAGCTACATACTTCCAACTCTCAATTTTTTAATTAATTTTCTGTGCAGTGGGTCTCCACTTTTCCCAACTCAGCCACTGCTGCATAATTACCATTCTTTTATTTTACTCAGCTTTGTCCAGCTTTCTTCTAAATTCAACCCCATCATGACTTTAGTTTGCCTCCAATACTCAATCTTTGGGGCA
>RJWT010005638.1:0-30564 GCA_004365215.1 Cuniculus paca | reverse complement strand
GTCTGTGCATTTGAACCTCATCACAATAACTATAGAGGATATCCAGAGTGTTTCCATCAACCAAAGAAAACAAAACACATCATATTAGAAATTTTAGATAAATCCTTCTCACCACAGTGCAGATTGGGAAGCAAAGAAAGAGGTAAATGTGAAAACCAGAAGCCAGCTAAGAGCCAGTGCAGTACCAGGCACTGGTGGTGGCAGCAAAGAGAGGCTGGCCATGAGTGACCCTTGGCAGGTACCATGGGCAAGGAGTGAAAGGCAAGGGAATAGGAAGGACCCAGAAAGGGGCTTATGCTTCTGGATAAAACCAATTTTGGACAAGAATATCAGCTCAGATTGAGTCACACTGTGGCAACGACCACAACAGGAAAATCTTATTTCACAACAAGAGATTAGTTCTCCAGCCTAGCTTGTGAACAAGTCAGCAGGTCATCCCACACCCAGCTGGCTACTGCTCAACCACAAAAGTAGCATTGTGTGTGAGGTTAACACTTGGCAGGTATTGGCTAGCAGAAGCCTTTTGAGGTTTTTCATCAAGACAAAAAGTGATAGGTGAGTTATGTCACAGATAAGTACATGGCAAGCATCTTACAGGAAAAAAATCTTGGCTGCACTTATAGTCTAAATTTGTGATTCTCTTATGGCAATGTCATCAGTCTCAGGGACAATTTGAGGAAAGGTTCTGGTATTTAGTATATAGATTATGTTGGACATCAAAAGGAGCAAATACTACTCTGACTTGAACAGGATGACTTTGCACATGGAGATACAGTAGCTGCCATAAGGGGGCAGGCTAACTCTTGCAGGATCTGGGGATGCTCTGCTAAGTGGTGTCAATTGTCTAAGGCTTTAATTGACCAACACTCACAATGCCACTTACAGAATTCTCTCATTGCAGAAATAGTATGAACTAGGGGATTGACAGACATATCCTTAAAAGGAGCAGTAACAGTATGATAAGCAAGACAGCAAAACTAAGCCAGCTGGGGAGACTTGGTGAGTCACACAGGGCTGGTAAGAGCCCACCCAATGACTCCAGGCAGGCAGCAAGCCTTGGTGAGCCATGCAGGACCTAGGAAAGGCTTGCCCAGGGACCCCTAGCCCACAACCAACACCAACACAGGAAGCAGATTGGATTGCTCTGGAGGAATACAGGAAAATGACAAAACTAAGGAACAAAAGGCAATCTAAAACCTCCAGCCAATGCCAAACAAGTCCAGGAGACATGGATATAGAAAAATGTGGAAGTCACACATTTGAAATTTCTGAAATAATAGTAATTGAAGTAAAGAAACAACTCCATGAAGCTATAAAGGAAATCATATCAGAAATAATCTCCCAGGTAAAACAAGCAATGACAAATACAATGAAAGAAATGCTGAACATATCTAAAGAAGACATAGATTTAAAAAAAATAGAGGAGCATTGGAAAATGATGGAAAGCTTGAAAGAACAATATAGGAAAGAATTAGAATGCGTGGAACAGATTCAAAGAGATATCCAGAAAATCAAAAATTCCATTGAAAGCTGGCAAAACTGCTTGAATGAATGTGAAGATATACTTTCAGACCTTGATGACAAGATGCAGCTTTTGATCATGAAAGGGAAGATCTTTTAAAAATAACAAGGAACCAGAAAATAATATTTCAACAGTTTCAAGATGATGCAAAGAAAAACTATAATATTGATAAGTATAAATGAAAAAGAAGGAATCAACACAAAGACTATACAGAAGTAACAGCAGAAAATTTCCCAAGCATGGGAAAAGAAATTCACATACAGATAACTAACACATGTAGAACTCCAATTAGTCATAACCAAAATAAAATGATACCCAGATATATAATAATCAAGATCCCAGAAATTCACCATAAGAACAGAATATTAAAAACTGTTGGAGAAAAGAAACAGATCACCTATAAAGGAAAGTCCATCAAAATCATAGTAGACTTGTCAACACAAATGATCAAGTCAAGAAGAGCATGGAGTGAAGTATTTCAAGTCCTAAAAGAAAACAATTTTCAACCCAAATTGATGTGCCCTACAAAACCATCTTTCAATATTGATGGAGAAATAAGATATTTCCATGACAAAGAAAAACTGAAGAACTTCATGACCACCAAAACAACCCTACAAAGAGTAACAGAAGATATTATAGAGAAAAATAAAAATGACTACAATTTCTAGAAGAACAACAAAAAGAAACCACCAAGCAGGACAGACAAGTAAACAGAGGGGGAAAGTAAAGAACCAACAGCAGAAAGATAACATTACAGAAATAAGTCAATAAATATCAGTTATAACCATTAATGTAAATGGTCTTGATTCACCAATTGACTGGCAGAGTGGATCTAGAAACAAAATCCAACCATATGCTGTCTACAAGAAACCCATCTAACCCAAATGGAAATTCATAGACTGAAACTCAAAGGATGGAAAACAATACTTCATGCAACAAGAACCCAGAAAAAAGAAGAGGCAGCTATTCTGTTTGCAGACAATGTGAACTTTAAACCAAGAATGATCAAAAGAGATAAAGAAGTTCACTACATATTGATTAGGAGAAAACTTCAAGAGGAAGAGATAACAATCTTAAATATACATGCACCAAATACAGGAGCACCCAGCTATGTAAGACAATTAATAGACATGAAAAATCCGATAAGCAATAACACAACTATAATGGAAGCCCTTCACACCCCACTATCACAAAGAGACAGATCAACTAGACAAAAAACCAGCAAAGAAATAGCAGAACTCAATCAAACTTGTGAAAAATGGACTTAGAAGTCATATACAGCATATTGCACCAACATCAGAATACATATTCCTCTCAGCTGCACACAAGACATTCTCTAAAATAGACCATATACTAGCTCATAAAACATGCTTAAGTAAATGCAAAAGAATCAAAAATATCCCATGCATATTATCTGACAACAGTGTCATGAAATTAGAAATTAACGACAAAAGAAACCACAAAAACTCCATAAGCACATGAAAATTAGGCAACACCCTCCTGAATAACAAATAGGAAACAGAGGAAATTAAAGAAAAAGTCAAATATCTACAAGCAACAAAAATGCAAACACAACTTAACAGAACCTGTGGGATGCAATGAAAGCAGTCCTCAGAGGAAAATTTATTGTGATGAATTCTCACATTAGGAAAACACAATGAGCACAAATAAGCATACTGATGCTGCACCTCAAACTTCTAGAAAAAGAAGGGCAAGTCAAGCCCAAAGCCAAAAGAAGGGAGGAAATTATAAAGAACAGAACAGAAATTAACACAATTGAGACTAAGAAAACAATACAAAGAATTAATGAATTGAAGAGTTGATTCTTTGAAAGAATAAATTAAATTGATAAGCACCTGGCCAATCTTATCAAACAAAGGAAAGTAACAACTCAAATTCATGCAATAAGGAAGGAAAATGGTGAAAACCCTACAGATCCTGGGGAAATACAGAAGATCATCCAATACCTACTTTGAAAACCCTTACACTCATATGTTCAATAACACAGAAAAAAAGGACATATTCCTAGAAACATATGAATTAACAAAGTTGAATCTAGAGAGTATAAGACTTTTGAATAACCCAATTTCAGTTAACAAAATTGAAAATGTAACTAGAAATTTACCAATAAAGAAAAGCCCAGGTCTTGATGGATTTACAACTGAATTCTACAAGAAGTGTAGAGAAGACTTAATGCCAACACTCTTCAAACTCTTCAGTGAAAATGACAGGGAAGCAATTCTCCCTAAATCATTCCTGATAGGAAGTACTACCTTGATACCAAAACCAGTGAAAGACACAACCTAAAAAGAGAACTACAGGCTAATTTCCCTAATGACCACAGGTGCAAAAATCCTCAATAAAATACTAGTAAACAGAATTCAGTAAATCTTCAAGAATATTATGCACCATGATCAAGTGGAATTCATCCCAGGAATGTAGGAATAATTCAACATACACAAATCAATAAACATAATATACCATATCAACGGAGTCAAAGACAAAAATCACATGATCATCTCAATAGATGCAGAAAAAGCTTTTGATTAAGTCCAACACTGATTAATGACAAAAAGAAAACCTACAGAAAACAAGAATACATGGTCTTTACCTCAATCTGATAAAAGCTATATATGATAAATCAACAGCAAACATCATACTAAATGGACAAAAACTGAAAGCTTTCAAACTAACATCAGGAGAAGACAAGAATGTCTATTATCACCACTTCTATTCAATATAGTTCTGGAAACATTAGCCAGAGCAATTAGACAAGAAATAGAAATAAAAGGAATAAAGATAGGAAAGGAAGAAGTTAAATTATCATTATTTTCAGATGACATGATACTCTACATAGAAGACCCAAAAGCTCCACCAAAAGACATAGAGAATTAATAAGCAAGTTCAGCAGCATATCTGGCTATAAAGTCAACACTCAGAAATCAATAGCATTCCTCCACTCACATGACAAACTCACTGAGAGAGAAATTAGGGAAACAGCAACCTTGACAATGGCATTCTCCAAAAATGAGATACTTAGGAATCTATCTAACAAAGGAACTAAAACATCTATACATTAAAAATTACAGTACTCTGAAAAAGGAAATTTAAGAAGATTTCAGAAAATAGAAAGACATTGTTCATGGATAGGAAGAACAAACATTGTGAAAATGGCCAAAGTCCCAAAACTGTTATACACATTTAATGCAATTCCAATCAAAATACCATTAGCATACCTCACAGATCTAGAGAAATCATTCCTAAAATTCATTTGGAACCAGAAGAGACATAGAATAGTAATCCTGGTAATCCTGGGCATCAAAGGCAAGGCAGGAGGCATCACAACCCCTGACTTGAAATTATATTACAAAGTAACTGTGATAAAATCAACATGGTACTGGCAAAGAAACAGACTTAAAAAATCAATAGAATAGATTAGAAAATACAGTCACAACTACAAACACACTCAGCCACTTTGACAAAGAGGCAAAACATGTGCACTGGAAGAAAGACAATGTCTTTAATAAATGGTGCTGGAAAAACTGGCTTTCCATATGCTGGAGACTGAAACTAGACCCATCCCTATCACCACGCACTAAATTAATGTCAAAATAGATCAAAGATCTAAATATCAAAACAGAAACACTAAACCTGCTGGAAGATAAAGTAGTTAGAAATCTTGAAGACATAGGGGTAGACAGAGAGTTTATGAACAAAAACCAAACTGTACAGGAAATAATTCACACAGTTAATAACTGAGATCTCATTTTATTAAATGGTTTTTGCATGTCAAAAGAAATCAGTACCAGAGTGAAAAGAAAACCCACAAATCAAGAAAAAATTCTTAGCCCACTGTCCCTCTGACAAAACACTTCTATCTAGAACATACAAAGAATTAAAAAAAAATCAGGCCCCCAAATTCAAAACCCAATCCAAAAATGGGTGTCTGAGATGAATACACATTTGTCAGATGAAGAAATACAAGTGGCAAATAAATATATGAAAAAAATGTTCAATGTCATTGGTCATTCGAGAAACACAAATTAAAACAACACCAATATTACACCTCAGTCCGGAAAGAATGGCTGTCATCAAGAAATCAACCAATAACAAATGCTGGCAGGGCTGTGGGGGAAAAGGAACACTTCTCCATTGTTGGTGGGAGTGTAGACTAGTGCAACCACTGTGGAAATCAGTTTGGAGATTTCTCAAAAACTAGGATTACAGGTATCATTCGACCCAGCTATTCCTCTTCTGGGTATTTTCCTAGAAGAATTAAAAACATCATTACTATAGTGATATATGTTTTTAGCAGCACAATTTGTAACAACTAAATCTAGGAAACTACCCAAATGTCCATCAACTGAGGGATGGATAAAAAGATGTAGTATTTTTACAGAATGGAGCACTATTCAGCTAGAAGGATAAACTAGAGACTTTTATAGGTAAATGGATGCATATAGGGAACCACTGAAGCTGGAGATTGATCACATGTGTGGGGCTAAAGCAAGGCCAACCCTGAAAACACAGAGAGGCTAAAACAAGCCATGTGAACAAACTGTTCTAACTCCAAGAAGGCAAGGGGCCCAGGCCAGCCAGGCCAACAAGTCCTTAGGCAGCAGGGTTGAAATTAACATCATCTTTGTAAGTGTGTAAATAAATGTGCTACAGTGGTTGAGCAGTTCCTTTCCTCTCATCAGAAGAGTAAGGGCTCTACCGGACCCCAGTTATTGTCTCATCTCTATTTTCTCATCCTCTTATGGTCCTTCACCTCAAGAAGCTCAAGAGCTGCGTGAGTTATGGCAGATGCAACTTGAGACCATACTCATAATTGAAATAAATCAGACTCACTTGTGAAAACATCATATTGTCTCCCAAAAGGTACAACAGATACTGTGAAAGGGAATGAAAGTGCTTGAAAGGAAAGAACAACTGCGATGGGGAAAAAGAGAACAGAAGGAAGGAAAAACTATAAGTGTATATATATGTATATGTATATATATATAAAATAGCTGAGATAATTATACTATTGATCCTATCAGTTCAGGGAAAGAAGCTGTGATTCCTTATATTGTTTGATCTGTTTTGCATGCCCATATCTTGAACTCTGAGAAACTATTTTGAAGATAACAATATGCAATGAAGTGACTATTGCTAATTTCCCATCAACTTGTTTTGAAACCCTATACAGTTTCTATTGTTTTGCTTTGTCTTTATTATTTGTTTTCTTTTAATCTCTTTTAAAAAAGACAACAAAACTAGAAGAAGCCCAAATGTCCAACAATAGAGAAACAGTTAAGGGAAGTATGGTATACATACAATATAGTGCCTGTGTTCATCAAAAATGACAAAGAACAAAATGATAATATTGAGTTTTAAATATTGGATCATAGGGGAAAGGAGAAAAAAGGAAGAGAAAAGCCACATATATAGTTAAGACAGTCATACTACTAATTTCTGTTCATTTATTTAAAAGAAAGGTTTGTGCTAATATTGTTTGGATAATGAAATGTGTTTATCTTGTACTTTGAGTAACTAATTTAAGGATAACAATATGCAATGTTTTAACCATTGTTACCCTCCGATTATCTTGTTTTGAAATTTTGTTTTATTTTTTCTCTTTAAAAAATAAATTAAAAATAAATACTGGATCAAAGTGCTATTTATGAGCGTTACATTTATTTAAATATGCAATAAAATGAAATTATTATAGGAAATATGGGTAGAAGAGATAAATGTCATATACCTTGACAACACAAGAAATAAAGGCATAGTAATCGCCCAAAAGGGTATGTAAGACAGGGAAAAAAAATGGCAAGACATGTAAATTACAAAAAAAATTCAAACACATAGCAAATTTTAAATTATCTCTTAAGTATCTTCTGATTTTTTAAAAGTAGAATTTCAGGGGAAAATATGTCCTCTTATAATTCATGATATTAAAAACCCACATAATTAAATGAGAAAAAAATGACTGACTTTAACACACAACACAAGGAGTCAGGAAAAAAAACCAATAAAATAAACCTATATTTCTGATGGACACACAGATAATAATTGTGTGGATGGAAATAAAAATTACAATTACAAAACAGATATGAAAGACATGGAGTACTTTCTAAGAAAATACATGGCCCGAAACTGACCCCAGTAGCGGGAGGAAACATAAAGTGAAAAAGCAACAAATCTAGGAAATAATTGTAGCATTCATGAAGTTGTCTCCTTACCATAGAAAACCCTGGAATTTTTTAAATCAATAAAGTTTCTGTGAGTAAGATGCTATTAAAGCAATTTTTTAAATGAAAAAAAATCAAGGTTAAGAAGCACGGTCACACTTGACATCCTGCGTGTGATACGTGAAGATGCATTAAACATGTGATGTTACAAGTCTGTGATTTTAAAGATCTCGCTGGACAGTATAGATCCACATTCTCTAGATGTGAGTTCCAGCTATATCTCTCCTGCCTGTGACTAGCAGTAGTTTCCTTAGTTTCTCTGTGCTCTATTTCCTCATCAGTGAAAGGGTGACAACACTGACTGTAATTCATAGAGCTAGGTAATAAATAGGCTCAAAGTACTACAAATGGTGTATAATAGTCATATAACTACCTACTAAATATTAGCTGTGGAAATTGGTGTGTGTCTGTGTGTGTGTAGCCACTGGTTCTAGTAATCATGTGGACACCAAAATCCATTAATATTCAAACATTTTATACAAAGTGGGTGGTATTTGCATACAACATAACATCCTCCCAAAAACTTTAAATCACTCTGGATGACCTACAATACCTAACACAATGTAAATGGTTAGTAAATTGCTGTTATGTTATGTGATTTAAGGAATAGCAACAAGAAAAAGGCTGTACGTGTACAAGCAGAGATGTGTCCTCTTCTTGAATAGTTTATTTCATTTATTTTTTTCTTCCTGAATATTTTAATGAGCTATTGGTTGAATTCATGGGTGCAGAACCCAGGGATGCAGAGGGCCAACTGGATACTTCTTTTGTTTCTTTCTTTAAAAAGAATCCTAAGAAAGCATTACCTCAATGGTCCTTGGGGAACTGGGGAAGAAAGACAAAACTGAGTGAGGATGCTCAAAGATAAAGAGAGGAGACTCTCATTTTCCTTCTGTTGCATTTTGAACTGCTTGCATTTCCAGAACACCTACAACACGACATAGGACTGATGGACAAGGGGTCTATGGGACACTTTGGCTTTCCTAAATGTTGTGTTCACACTTAGCACAACTAAGCAAAATAGATGCAAATAAAAGAGTAGAAGAGAGGCCTGGGAATTTAGCTCAGTGGCTCAAGCGCTTGCCTGGCAAGTGTGAGGTTGTAAGTTCAATCCCCAGTACCAAAAAAAAAGTAGAAGAGAAATCATAACAAAATTGCCATACTATTTTTATTTAGATAAGAAGACCCAGGATTGTAATTTTCCCTTTTATTTTAAACAATTATTTTGGATTTGTTTTCCAATGTACTAGTTTAAAAATCATATAGTGTCACAAAATATTTAGACAAGACAAAAATAATTCCTTACATTTCCAATGCCTGACCCCTCTACAGTAGTAGGCATCTTTTTTTTGACCTTTTGCTATCATTAACATAGATACATACAGTTAAAAAAATACATAATTATGTTGCTTTAGCAATATAAATGTTGCCATATCTTTTGGTTGTTCTGCAATGTACTTTTTAAAAGTATGTTTTGGAAAGAATTTCTGTATCAGTACACAAATATCTACCTTATTCGTTAATAGCTACATCAACTTCCCTAACGTTTCATGGCAACAGTTTATATAACTTTTTCCCTATTAATAAACACTTAATTTGTTGCCAAATTTTCCTTCTTTCTATCAGTAATAGGACACACATCTTCCTGCTCACTGATTTCTCTAGGACTTTTTCTCTATTTTCTACATATTTTAATGTATTTCATTGCTTTTATAATTTTTAAACAATCTTTAAACTTACAAGGTATGGATGGGAAGAACATTACTCCACTTTATAAACCAAGAAGTCTTTTGCATGCTTTTTCTCTTCACACACACAGGCAAACAGGTGTGGTGGGATGTACACCTGTAATTCCAGCTAACTCAGGAAACTGAAGCAAGAGAATCACCAGTTCAACGTCGACTTGGGAAATAGAGCAAGACTCTATCTCAAAATTTAAATTTTTTTTTTTAAAAGAGAGTTGGAGACATACCTCAGAGATAGAGCATTTACTTAGCATGCAGGAGATCCTGGATTACCTCCTCAGAACGACAATCAACTGATCAATCGAAATGTTCAAATGGGGTATCAGGACACCTAAAAGGCAATAGAAAGTGAAACAATATCTCACAGATAATAAAAGTTCATTTTCCTCCAGAGGGTATAGAACCTGTAAACGTAAATCAGTGATTTAACCAAATGAATAGACAGCACATTATTAATTGTTTAGTCTGATGCTTAGGAACAAACCACATTTAATGGAAACATCACAAACAATTGCATCTCTTGGGGTCACCACCAAGGACAAGGTACTGGACAGCTGAATCAAGAGCTAGCCAGGTGTGGTCAATTTTATGCCTTTACTTCCAGCATTACCAACAAGTAACAATGCTTTGTAAAGATCTCTCCCCAATTTATTACCTTGTCTCTTTTCTAATAGGTTTGCTGTTTCATGAGAAAAGACCCATGAGAGAATTAAATTAAGTTTATTATTTTAGATAAGAGAAGTGAGATATTCTTTTTCTACCTCCCATTTTTCTTTCTTTGAATTTGCATATAAGACACAAGTCCCATGTCATTTATCATGCCCAACACCTGATGAAGCAGCAGAAATCATGGGAAAAGAAAAAAAAATGTGAAAAGTCCTCTTAACATTTCTTAACAGGAAGAAAATGTCCCTTCTCTAAGCTTTTAAGTCTGTAAAGCAGAGAGATGGTGAGGCAGAGGCCCACCCTATTAACTGTCAGAGCAGAACATGTTATTTTGTTTAATGGAACTGCAATGTGATCCTATTCTGAATAGACATTTTGATTTAGGAGAAAAACAAAAGAAAGAAAACAATTTGGCCATTCTTACTCAAACTGTCATACTCACTGAAAAAGAAAAGAAAATAAATGTATTCTGATTAACCCTGAAGTTGCAGAGTAAGATATCTTGATATGAATATTTTGAAAAGAAAAACAGACATGCATGCAAGTGAGCACAAATTCACAAGACAAGACTGTGGCCTTTATATCAGACTATTTGGAGAAATAATAAGACCAAAAAGAAAGGGTTGACTAAATTTCAAATGGTTATTAGATTTGGTATTTTTAACTGAATTTTCACGTGATCTGAAAAAAGAAATGAGAATGTTGTGTTTCTCTGCTGGATTAATCTTAAAATTACGTATTAACAGGTGAGCCTTTCTTAGAAATCACATCTAATTCCACTGTTCACTTTGTTCAGTTCCCAAGTCCCCTGAGTCTAGGGCCTCCCACATATTGTGATCCATTTGACCATCAGCCCCAACTCCATCCTCACAATTTTCTTGACTGAATTCTGAGACTTCTATCATGGTCTTCGGGTTGAATTCATCCCATGTGCCAGGAAAGTATTACTATAAAAGATGATAAGGATGCATGAAAGTTTATTAAACTCTCATTTGAAAAACAGTCACCAAATTAAGAGCTAAATAATGGTTTCTTGATACACACGAGGAACTTTCTTTCTTTCTTTTGTTTTTTAAGAGCAGAAAATATTTATTGGGAGAAAGAAAGAAAGCTTCTGTCAGAGAGACAGAAGGGGTCCCCAGGGGGTTGCCAAAGACTCTGTCATTTTTAGGGACTTTTTATAGAGTAGATGGGTCCAAGGTGGGGAAGAATGGGAATTCCTAAGGTGGGTATAAGGTGGGACAGAACTATGGTTAACCAATAAGGTTAATTGCTCAGGTAAAGTTGACTAAGTCCGGGACAAATAGGAAAACGAGTCACATAGCCAGCGAGCATGTTTAAGGAGCAGTGACTCTTCCCCTAGGGGGTTGAGATAGGTGACTCCTGGCTTCCTCAGGGAGCTACAGACCCATTTAGAATATCAGTCCTCAGGAAGTGGGTGCATTTGTTTGATCTGTTGTCCCGGATCTGGCCCACAGCAGGAGGTGTTTTCTCCTTTACAGTTGCAAGGTATCTAGGTTTTTGCATTGGCTCCTTGGAGGACCTGGCCCTGAATGACTGCCTATTATAGGAACTTTCTTTCTTAAAGTGCGTTTGTTCTTCCTTTACCAAAAGGCCACGTACTAAATTCCAAATTGAGCATAGCAGATGTTGAATTTCTTCCAGAAGTACTTAGCACGTGGCTAGTCATTGAGTGATGTCTTATTCAAAATCCATTCCAACCTTCTTTGTTTTGACATTTTCTCCTATAGAGTCTTGAAAAATAAAATCTGTATGTGAAGCCTGTAGTAGGAATGCAAGTCTGTAATCCCAGAACTCTGGAAGGCTGCAGCAAGAGGACTGCAAGTTGTAGCTCAGCTTGAGCAATTTTGTGACTTAGGGAGACTGTATCTCAAAATTTTTAAAAATTAAAAAAAGGTGTAAAGATGTAGATCAACCCTGGGTTCAGTTCCTAATACAAATAAATAAATAATTCCCTGTGACTCAGGTCTGATCTATGTGACACAGAGAAAGCCTGCTGGTCTTCTCAGAACCCTACTCCTGCCCACCTAGAATGCAGAGGCAAAGGCAGGATGAACAGCTTCCTGCTGTCTTGTGATCAAGACAGAAATACTAAGTAAATTCAAGTGAGCAAAGGTCTTCAATATAGACCCAGAGAGACAAATTTCAGAAAATATGAAAAAATTTGAAAAAGACATCAGAGCAGGATTTGGCAAAATAAAATTTTTCCCAGCCAAGGAGGAGTGGCAATGCCACATCAAGGATCCTGCATGAAGAAAAAGATGGTAGCCAAAGACCAAATGGTTTAAGTGTAATCCTCACTGCACTGTGTTAAGTGAGAATACTACTGTTGATCCTGTGTGTGATCTCAACAGGCGCAAAACTGCTCTCCAAAGCCCGGGCTTCCCCTAAACCATTCCCCACTGGCTTCCTTTCTATGTTGAGGATAAATCTCCATCATATTTTCCTTACAAGAAGCTGCACACAAATTATTGTTTAACGACAACAAAAAACAAAATATAATCATTTTCAAGAATTGATAATAAGAAGATCTAATGGTTCCTCTTATAAAAGTGATCTTCAGCCAGAAGAGATTTCTCCCAGGTAGACATTTGGCAGTTTCTGGAGACATTCTGGATTGTCATGATGGGGTACAGGGTGGGGGGGCTGCTACTAGGAAACAGTGAGCAGAGCCAAAGGTGATATTCAGTATCCCACAGGCCAGGGCACAGCCAGTCCCCAGCAGCAAAGTACTCTCTAACCTAAAGTACCAACAGTACTCAGGTTGAGGGACCTTGCGTTTATCATTTGCAAAAATGACCAGGATAACTGATCATGTGAGGTTTCATGTGCCCAAGTGAGTCCATCAGACAGAGTGAATACCTATCAATGGCCCACGAGACCCTGTGAAATGTACCATCATGGTTTCAATTTAACACTAAACAAAAACTACATTGACTAAGCCAGGATAGTTACACAATTTAATATTTTAGATTCCCTTATAGAAGGAAGTCCATCTAATAGGATGCTGGGCAATAAACATGTGTTTACTAGATGAATGAAGAAACAAAGGCCTATCACACAGGGTGTAAAATATACTTCCTTTACAGGAAAGTTTGCTGAGAGTTGACTGGCCAGGACCCCATTCATTAGTAATCAGATTTTAAACCTTGGCAGGCCATGCCACGGAAAAGTTGTATTTACTATTTCATGAATGTTCTCCATGTGAAGAATAACAGTGTGTCGCCAAAGTAGTTTTCTTAGAAAAACTTTTTTAAAAATCATAGTGAATTACAATGGGATTCAGCCTTTGTTAAGAACCATGTTTAGATCACAGATGGAATATTGAGAACTGTGCTAAATCACAGATGGTATATTTTTTTCTATATTTCACAAGGCAGGCCATTTCTACCACTTTTTTTCCTTTTACATTTTGCTCTTGGTAATCCTGTAGATTGAAAAAAAAAAAGCTAAACTAAAAAGAAATGTGGAAACATTTACTTTTAGTGCTGTTTATAATCTTACTCTTTAGTGAATGGATACATCACTGAATAGTCTGTGGCATAATTTACTTTAAAAAAACTTAAGAGTGTAATTCATTTTAGGTGAGCAATTTGTTTTATGAGCCGTGTATGTTTATTTGGGGTTGTGCTTTTTTCTTTTATTGAACGCAATAAAGACACTTCTTATCAATTGATTTGTTGTATCAGCAATGGGCTTCTTTCCAGATTGAAACATGGCAGCTTTTCAGAGGACATTTTCCAGCATATAATTTCACCACAGATATGAATCCAGGTTCATTAGGGCCCACTTGTAGTGCCTATTATGACCTAATTTCTAAGAATCCTGCTTGATGGTGGCATTATCCTTCCACGCATATAGTGCATCACACGGCTGTCAGATGGGTTCTGCCTCTTTGATGGTTCATCATATACACAACTTTGAATTGTGCCAACTTTTATACCAACAGATAAAATCAGAAGTTCAAAAGTTCACTTCTAACCCATGTGCCTTAGCAACTTTAAGTCTTACAAAGCTTATACCTCATGTGAATAATTTATTGCAATGTAGAGCAGGAACTGAAAGTATTTAATTACCGTTTCAGTGATGCTGAAACACAACCAGAAAGCAAATCTTAATCCAGATATGGATAAGTAAATTGTAGCTATACATTATGCAAACTGTTAGCCTCTACTAAACCTGAGTAAGAGAACTACTGTCCTGGACTGACTTACACTGACTCCCAAAGAGAATTTTGCAAGACTTGTTATTAAAATGCTCTCATTTCAACACCTTTCCAGAGTGAGAAAATCGTGCCTTCGGAAATGAGTGACACTGATGTAGATCTCACAAGAGTACATATCACAATGTCCTGGGGAACATTCCCTTGTACTGCAGTACCGTTTTGCGTGAAGTGTAACGTAAGTGATATACACACACAGAAAGTAGAGGCAAGAGATTTAACAGCTGTGCAAATGGGCTTGAGAATATAAAATCAGAAAGCTACGTCTCTAGAAAAGTATTTTTTAATCCCCAAATATCACATCTGTTTGCATCAAGTTGTCATTATGACATAGTATTTAAGATGATTTAATGGGTTATTGCAGAGTAAGAATCTTGGAGTTTATTTAACTACTGTGCATTAACAGAATGTAGCTATTTAAATGATGTTCTGACAAAGCAGATAAAAAGATGTTCTTGATGTCAAATGATTTTATTATACACTTTTTTACTGTAGTCAGTATAACTATAGATATTCGAACATACGCAGAATATGTAGACATACAAGAAAGAAAGTGGGGCTTTGTGATAGAAATTTAAAGTGAACAGTATGAAACTATGCACCCTTAAAGGTATATGAAGTGCGCGAACATGGAGTTGTCACAATACAAATGTATCACTCTTTGCCTGTCCCTGATTTGTTATTCCCCTGACATGGCCTTTGCCAACAGGCCAGTTCCCACCTTGATGATTGGGTGTCTTGAAACTAGCAAACCTTCTGTCTTTGTTCTCACACCTTCACATCCCTCTATCTTTCCTCATCAGCGTGAACCTTTATCACTTCCTCTCAAATATACACGTCACTTTTACGTCATTCTATTCCACAGATTCATAGAATTTAGTGATATTTCCATACATGTATACTACGATGGTTAAGCTTCATTGTCAACTATATTGACTTAGGAGTTGTCCAGGGAATTAGAAAGGCACATTTCTGGGTAAGCTTGGGTGTGTCATGTAGGCAAGACCTTGGGTACTGTATTTGGCCTCCTTCCTATCTTTTCTGGTGCTGTTCTTTTGCTTTGCTCCCATGAACTAAGCAGCACTGCCCCACCACATCCTTCTGTCATAATGTTTCTGCCTTGGAACCAGTCAGCCATGAATTGGACCTTCAAAGCCATGGACATTTGTATAAACTCTTCCTTCTCTAAGTTATACAGGTCAAATATTTGTTCCCAGCGGGGAAAAAGCTGAAAAATACACATACCTTGTGAACTGATTATGTTCATTAGCCCTTTTATCTTCACCTCCACTACTATTCCTGCACCTTTTTTTTTTTTTTAGTGGCACCAGGGATTGAACTCACGACCTTGTGCTTGCCAGGCAGGTGCTTAGGCCACTGAGCTAAATCCCTGGCCCCTCCTGCACATTTTGCAGTCCTTAATACTCCCTTTTCTACATCATATCTATTTTATTTATATTTTTATTTTTATATTTTAGTTTCCATAAATGAGAGACAACATGTAATACTTGTCTTGTGGGTCTCATTTATTTTGCTTAACAACATGTCCTACAGTTACATCTATTTTTACTGCAAATGACAGGACTTTATGATTTTTATTTTTAAAATAATATTCAAATACATGTAATATTCTTCTTTATCAATATATCTACTTAATGGGTATCTAGACTGGTTTCACATCTTATCTGTTGAGTACGTACCATTTTTAGTCGAAAATCTGAAGTACTACATAGGTAGAAAAAACTCAGACAACTTAAAAAGATCCAAAACCAAGATCTGGCATTCTGGCCTCCCAGCTTGTGGCTCTAACTCATAATCACACGCTTGCTGTCTTTATGGCAGCAGTTGCTAGACATCAACATAATATGGGTCTGCAAGCTGGCAAGATATATAGAAGTCTTTCCTTTGCTTCTCTAGCCCTAAAATCCATGTGTTTTGCCTTTTTGCCTTGATAGTCTCATAACATGAGAACAATTCCTAATGAAGGACGTTAAATGAACATTATATGATGAATAAAGATCTTTGAGCAGATTTCAAGGGCGATGTATCAGGGTCTTATGCAAAAAAAAAAAAAAAAAGATCAAGGGCTGGCCCACAGGCCTCATTCAGTAATATTTTCAGGGAAGTAAGCTCCTCCAGCTCACTGGACCCTCCTCTTAGTAGGTCCATGTTAGAGGCAACAGAATTCAAACTAAAACAAGAAGACAAGCAAAGAGTTAGTACCAACTGCCTTCCCAGAACAGTTCCAGACGGTGATGCACACAATGGCTCAGATTTCACTGCCAGAGATCTCAATCCATGGCCGCAACTATAGAATAGGCCAGAAAATTCTATTTTTATTCTGAAGAACCATGTATCCATGCAGAACCCTAGCAATATGGTGCAAAAAGACAGCAGAATAATATAATTGCTATTGATAGTACATTTGCCTATAAACCTTTAAGCATTAACAAGATCTTTTTGCTTTCTCATCTCTATTTCCTCAATATCAGAAGTTAACATTAAAAGAGGAGGCAAACACTGGTCAATTGGTAATGGCTGCTGAGAAGGAGCCTGAATCAGTGTGGCCTCAGAGATGACATCCGCTAGTGTTGCCTTCCAAGGGGACAGTAAAAGAAGGAAGGCTGAAGACACTTATTTTCAATTTATGTTTTGACACTTGATTAGTATTGACTTTCAAACTAAGGCAATGGTTCTGCATATCCAGAAGCATAATAATAACAATGCTACAGCTCCATCATGGAACAAAAATATATCTCTATGATTCTAATATGAATATTAAAAAATTTTAAAAAGAGCAACAGGTGGTTGGTCTTGTACATTTAAATTTAATTTAATTTTTTAAGCAAAAAAATGGTTTGGGAAAGAATCTCCCTTTTCACTTTGTAAACCCTGCAACTGATGTTTTATTTTTCTTAACTGAGAGTTTGCTTCTGTAAGGACACAGTAACATGATATTGAAACAATAGAAATCATGAGACTCAGAGGAACCAGTTTAAAAAAAAAAGAGCAACAGGCTTCCACTAAGGTCACCTTTAATAAACGGCAGGTGCAGAATTTAAATATTCTTTCTACTCCTTATACACTTATACAGTTCCTAAGTTTTATTTTAATAACAGATAAAATGTAATGAATCAAATTGCTGTCACATACTTTGACGCAATGTGTTAAGAGCGGAAGTGGTCAGAGTAATTATAGTTATTACTGGTTATTATGAACATTATAGATAATGGCAGTTATCTACTGGTGATTCTTTCTTGAAGTTTTGGATCTTCTTTGCTAATGAATTCGCACTGCTATCCAACAAGACAACTGAAACATTCATTCCATGAATCAAAAATCCAAATAAAACATTAACTAAAAAATTTCTGCTGGGATCTGAGCCACAGATACTAATTTTAAAACGTGTACACTAATAAAGAACTTCAGTCTGCTAAGAGCCATAGTACAGGCAAGTACAGTGTTCCAGGCTGGTGTAAAAGAGACAGTTTTTACCTTCTGAGATATGGTTAGAAAGAGCAAATGTCAAAGTCACTGCACAGAAGATATGGAAGGGCCCCAAAGGGAGTGGTTACTGATCTCCAAGCACCAACAAGGAAATCCATAAAATCACTGGAGTCTAAAAACATCAATGTTATGGAGCATCAGTTCATTTATTTTAATTTAATTTAGTTTAATTTACTTTAATTTAATTTTTGGTACATGGAATCAAACTCAGGACCTTGTGCTTGCCAGGCATGTCCTCAGCCCTTGAGCATCAGTTTAAAATGACTCAGGATCAAGAATTTTCCTTTCCCTCAACAAAAATTTTGTCATCATAGTTTTTCTAAGTTAATCCCACCATCATAGGCATTATCTTATTTACATCAATCTAATGTACTCTACAAATAAATTCATCTTTCCTGCACACATAAAACTTCCATCAAAATTGCCAACCCTGAAAGACAAGCAAAGAGTTTCAGTTGGCACTAAATCGAACTGTTGTCCAAATGGCAGAAATACTCTCTAGTGTATTTATAAATCTATAACAGAAAAACATTCATTTGCTATCTCTTCATTAAAATGCCTTCTGCTCCCAATCTATGCTAATAGGTGGTTTTAATACCAGGTATTTGGCATTACTACGTTATTGTTATTCTTTAATATTATTTCCACTACAAGAATCAATACATTTATTTGGAAATAATGTTATCTTTCTTCTAAAACAAGCCTAAACTCAGCCATCACCATGTTTTCTTAATGAATTAGAGAAAAAGAAGAATTTGAAGGGGGAAATTATGACAAATTCTGTATTACTCTTTATTCCTCCCATGTTGCAGTTACTGCAAACCTCTGATTAGACCTCTAAAAAAGACCACGCACTCGATAATTTGAAGCAAAAGGTTAATGGTGTTGTTACAACTATTATCTTTTTAAAAATCATTATCCTCTTGTTGTTATGGCTATATTACCTTCACCTTTCCATGAACCCACTTTGCCAGCTGTTTCCCTCTCTCATAAAGTTTGCTGAACATCGTCATAGGAATAGGATAAATGCTACATTTTATCAATCAAGCCTCAGGGAATCAGAGGCTCCTTCTATGTACAACTGTAAGTGGAGTTTATTACAAGTCTCTGTTTTGATTTGTAAATTGTCCTTAAGTAAAATACACACCTGATGCCAATGTATACAGAATGTTAAAACGCAAGACAGTATATTATAACCATCCGCATCATAAAATTTGATAGTTTGGCAAATGAGAAAGCTAAAGACTGGAAGAGCTCATGCAGGCTGGTTTCTTTAGTGAGCCTCCACCTGCCTGCAACACCACACTTTTCCACACCTAAAATTCCAGGAATCCTTGCTGCATGCTACCCCAAGGACTACATGAAACACAAGCAGATGCTCTTCACTTCACAGGGCTACTTAGAAAGTCTCAACACAACTCAAAAATTGATGCAATGAGCCGAAAGTTGGTAGTCTGAGCAACTATTTAGAGGACAACAACATGCAATACAGTAACTATTGTAGATTTCCTACCATCTTATCACTGTTTTGATCTGATTTATTGTTCCATTTTATTCTCTTTAAAAATAATTTAAAAATTGATGCAATGAAAATGTTATTTAATCATTATGCACTAAATTAAAAATTCACTCTAAAAACCCTCAAATACCTCCAAACATTAAAACACTTAAAAGCATTCCTAAATTCTGACACATTGTGAATTATTTACTATTAAATATTAAAACTTGTAGGTTACAGTTAAACTAGTCTTTCAGGAAATTTTAAGCCTTAGAAAGAATTTTTAAAGATTGAAGATCGATGAATGAAATAAATATTTGACCAAAGCAGACAAAAATGTATAAGAAAGCAAACTGAAATAAGGTAGCAGAGAATGAATAATTACAAGAATAAAATTTAATATACTTTGAAATTTTGATATGAATAATAAAACCAAAATCGAGTTCTTTGAAAAAATGAGTACTATTTAAACATGTCTTCCAAAACTGATCAAGAAAAAAAAGGAGCAGTCATAAGCTAATATAATTAGGAATAGAAAAACCCCAAACCACAGGTAAATTATAACATGTTAACATCATAAGCAATTGTGTTTTAATGTATGAAATATAAAGCTTTCTAAAAATAATCACCAAAATTACTCACAAATAAATGTTTTCTGAGTTGGTAAGCAGTCTTTAAATAAGTTCCATTATTGTCAAAAGAGCACTCACCAACCAATTGTACAGGATAATTATACTAAATCTAATTCATTTATAAGCATAAATGCAAGAATAACAGCATAATACCAATTCCAATCCACTGGTGTCTAAAACTAATACAACATGAATGAATTGGATTTATATCAGTATGGCAAAGATACTTTGAAATTATAAAATTAATCAGCATTAAGAGTAAAGATCAAAGAATAATGGTTGTGTCTACAGATACAAAGAAGTTTTAAAAGTCAACATTTAATATTATAAAAATCTTTGGAAAAGTCATAACGGGAAAACTTTTTAACTCAATGATGACATCATTTTTAATTTTTTTTTCTTTTCTTTTCTTTTTTTTTGGTACTGGGGATCAAACTCACAACCTTGTACTTGCCAGGCAGGTGCTTTGCTGCTGAGCTACACCCCCGCCCCAATGACATCATTTTAACATCAAACTTTGTGACGAATCCTAATCAGTTCTGATAAAGGACAAGAATTCCCCCCATTTGTTACTACTGTATAATACTTTACTAGAAACCCCAGCTCATGCACTATGATAAGACAAAGAACAAAAAGGTATATATTATGTCTTTTAGAATGAAGATGCTAAAATTATCCACATAAAGGTTCTTCAAATTAGACCATAAAGTGGGCCAATTCCAACCTCACTCAGTCTTTTAACATGGCCATTTTCACAGTAAAGGTCAGAGTTTGGTGGTTGTGATAGTAGCTGCAAGACCTTCAGAGACTGACAATTTACCTTCTGGTCTTTTCCAAAAATCTACCAGAACCCATAGATAAGTACAATGAATAAAAGACTTTAGTACAGTTTCTGGGCTCAAGATCAATGCACAGCAAATCAATGGCATCTTTATTTACCAGCCTAATGTACAAGATAGCTGAAATACAAAAATAACTAACATTGCCAATGACAAAACATACGCTCCACAGAGAAGTATGCCACACTTCTACAAAAATGAAATATTTGTACTGGACATAAAATTTTTTAAAAACTGAATAAGTGAAACACATCTCTTACTGGGTGTGAAGATGCAATACCACAAAATAATAGTAGCAACTGAAACAATAAAAACCATGTCTAGAACTTACCGTGTACAAGACTGTATTCTAAAACAAAGATAGCATGTTTAAAACAGATGGAGAAAACCCAAAAGAAATGTTAGTAAGAACGATATAGAAGATACTGCCTTGTGAGAACTGCAATATATTTTAAAAAGAAAAGCAAGTCTTAGCAAAACAATAAATAAGCTAACAAAGGAAATAGAGTAATGTATACACCTGATGCATACCTCTTTGGAAATTTCATATAAGATAAATGTGATATTAAAGATCAGCAAGAAAAGGATAGAAAATTGTGAAATAATGCTAATGTCCCTGATTGCATTTTGGGCTTATTATTTACTATTACCTCTCAAGTCTAAATTCACTCATTTTGTCCGCTTGTTGAAAGGGATCTCGGGCCTCTTAAAAGTACTTTTCCGGTCACTTTGGCACCGTTAAGCATTGTCACTAGAGGGCGCACACGAGCCAGTGCAAGAAGGTGGCCCTCCGCTTTTGGGTTCCAAAGTTTGGTCCCTGGCCATTCGTGGCCGGTTCAACTTCTCTAGCAGCAGACTCCCGCAGCCAATGCAGCTTCCTAGTGCACAGTCCATGCATTGTTTGGAGATAAATGTCCATAAGCAAAAGAAATCAATATTCAAATGTTGCCTTAGGTATATCATGCATTGCTCTTAATAACAAATAAATGGGTAGGAAGAGGGGCAGCTGCCCCGAGTTGGCATGGAAACTGCCTAGCCCAGGGTTCACCGCAAGAAGATTTCCTTTAAGTTCGCGCTGACCAAGGACCAGAGGTTACCACAGAAAGTATGTAGTGTTCCTTTCACAGCGGTTTACCTCTTTGTCTGATAAGTTCTTTGAGTCACATATTCTTCTCTCAGTCTGTTCCGTCTTTTCGTCTCTTGAAATCTTTCACAAACCAAAAGTGTTTCATTTAGGTGAGGTTCCATTGCTCGATTGTCTTATTTTTTGTACGACAGGTTTTTGGTGTCAACTCTACAAATACTGTGCCTGGGCTTAGATCTCGTAGATTTTCTCCTATTTTACATGTATGTCCATGGTCCATTTAGAGTTAGTTTTTGAATAAAGCACACGATTTAAATTGAGGTTCATTTTTAAAATACATGAATGTCCAACTGCACTAGCACCACTCATACCAAACCCTGTTCCTGCTCCATTAATTATTTACCTATCATTGCCCTCATTGGCTGATCATATTTGCATGAGTCCATTTCTGGGTTCTGTATTCTGTTACATCTGTATGTCTATCCCCTTGCCAATATCATACTGTCTTTATAAAATCTGTTTGACATCTACCTGTAGGTTAGCAGGGAAATTTTGCCTTTTGAGAATATATAAAGGTACTTTAATTGTTCATGTAACATTGTGTTTATTTATATATGAAAGGATTTCTCAAAGAAATAGAAAAAGATTAACATTTGTTAGATATAGTTGGTGAGTCCATGAGTATTTGCTTTATTGTTCTCTGAAATTTTGCATTTTAAGTGTAAAATATAAATTCAAATTGAAGGGGAAAAAACAAAAGCAAATTAAAATGGAATTCACTTACTCAAAAGGCATCATTCTGAGGTCTTAGAATAGAGAGGAAATCCATGTACACAATGTTTTCTTTTTTTCTTAGAGTTTAATTACATTAGTGGGAGAAAGACTTTCAGAAAAGAAATGGCAGTGATCTTAATTATGTTTTTAAACAATCAATATGACTGCTGCAGTTAGAAAATGCTATTAGGAGAAAAATGAAGAGCAAGGGTAGAACCTGCAATACTGGTATGATAAAATTTTTTCAAATGTCCCATCAAAAATCTAAGCCTTGCTTATTTAATCAAATACTAATCTACATACTACTATGAAGGTATTTTGCAGATGGTAATTAAGGATATTAGTTAGCTGACCTTAACATAGGAAGAATATTTTGCATTATCAAAGGAAATTCAACATAATCTCCTACACTTAAAAGCAGAAAGCGAGGCAGCATGGTAAGAATGAGGAGGTAGAAAGACAGAGTAGTTGGCTTTAGTGGTAGAGGAAAAGGGTCACAAGAGAAGGGATGTTCGTGGCATCTAGAAGTTGAGAACTAGCGCCACCCAATAGCCTGAAAGGAAATTGGCCCTCAGTTGTACAGTCACATAGGATTACAAAATCCTGAATGAACTTGAAAGCATATTCATCCTCAGAGCCCCTAAGAAAGTAATCTATCCATGTTCACAATTTGATTTTTACTCTTGTGAGACCTGGAAAAAATAAACAGATGAGCCACAAGTTCCCTGGATTTCTGACCTACAGGACTATGAGATAATAGGTATTATTTTAAGCTTCTGTGATCATTACAGCAGAAATATAAAACTAGAACAATTAGCCATAAGTAGATTATGGAATATTCAGCTAAGAATTGATGGTGGCTTGGACCAAAGTAGGAGGAGTGGAAATAATGAGAAGTAGTAATATTCTGAATATATGTGAAAGGGAAAACTGACGTCTATGGGATGTAGAATGTAAGAAAAATAAAACTCAACATATATTTTGGTCCAAAAACAATGGGAAAAATGCCATTCATTAACTTGGAAAAATAATAGTAACACATTTAGAAGTAAAGTTCAGCAGCTCTACTTTACACAAGTTAGTTTAAAAAACCAAACAGATATCTCTCTTATCAATTGAGTCTGGAAATTTTACTTGATGTTGAATATAAAATTAGGAAACACAAACATGTGGACAGTGTTTCAAGTTGTGATCCTAAATACTATTCAAAAAAGAAATATAGATTGAAAATTTTAAAAGGTTTTTGGAATTGAATAGACATGGGTTCAAAGGCAGCAACTTTTTTCCCTAATGACGTAAGTATTGTGCTCCAGTTTTTCTCCTTTGTAAAAAGATGTTAATAAATTAAATCCACCCTCTCCTACCTGAAATTTATTTTTTAAAAGATGTGAAAACTAAGCCCTTAGATTAATTTGAAAATAAGTATGATATTTTCAAATATTGGTTAAACATGATCATATTTAAATGTTTTATTATTGATGCTTTTTGTCAAATTGCTTGATGCACTGTTGAAAGAGAGGGATTAAGTATCTCTAACTATGACTGTGAAACTGATGATTTCTTCTTTAAGCTCTGTAATGATCCTTCTGATTTTTGTTTTATGTAGTTTATTATTCAGTGATACACATTTAGGATTATTAATGAATTGACCTACTGTCATCCAGGAAAGCTCCCTCATTATGTAAACTAAATTTCTTTGTCTTGTGTCTATATCAGATGTTAATAAAGATACTCCAGCCTTCCTAAGCTTTCTGTCCATATGGTATTTGTTTTTCTCTGCTAATATACTTCTAAGCTATCTATGGCTGTATTAGGGTTCACAAAAGTAACTATATATCTATATATCTATATCTATATCTATATCTATATCATCTATATCTATATCTGGCTTGCAGAATCCAGAAGAACCCCAATGCTGAATGGGCAGCTCCACATTGGAGAGTCCTAGGACAGGATTCAGTTGAAGGTTGATGGCCATAGGACTGAAGCTCATTGCAGAGTGCAGTATAATTCTATATTGGAAAGCAAAAAGGTCTATGTTGAAAGGCTGAAGAGAGTACACTGGAAACCTACAGGAGCTGGAGGCCAATGTCAAAAGTCAATGGCAAATACCAGGAATCCTCTGAGGATAAAAAGAGAAGACGGCTTCCTCTTTCCCTTTTTATTCTATCCAGACTGCGAGTCTATTTTTTGGTGCCATCAAGACAAGCCATCCAGAGTGGGTCTTTCTGCCTCAGTTAGCAGTCTACATGTCAATCAGCCACAGACAAGCAGAGCTTCACTAATCTGCTGGGTGGTTCTTCCTCAGGTTGACATGTCACAATTAAGGATCACGGTGTCCTTACATTTAAAGAATGCCTATTATACACAGAATATAATTGGGTCTCAGTTTTCTTATCCAAATTGAAAAACTTTGGCTTTTTATTTGGAATTTTTGTATCACTTGCAATTAGTCAAGAATGAATATTTTTATTTTGATTTTATATTTTACTATTTTTCCTGGTTATTATCTCTCTACTCGTTTGTTTTTCTGTCACTTTTTTTTGCCACTTTTTTTTGTTTTGGTACTGGAGATCAAAAAATAAAGTTTATGAACTTTGCTTCAGTCTTATGTATTTAAAGAAATTAACAGTAAAACATTCATATATTCACCTCCACATTTCTAGTGTTCCTCATTCTTTCCTGATTGCCCAAATTTTTTTTTTGTTTTCCCACTCAGTAATAGGCTTCCTTGACTGTTTGCTGGTGAAAAGTTCGTTTTTCTCTCTTAAAAGAATTCTTAAAGATTTACAGATAGATAATTCAGCTAACAGGGTTTCTCCCCCTGAAGCTTTAAAGACATGTATCTTATGTCTCTGTTGCTTCACGTAAAAGTTAGTTGTAATACCAATCGCTTTTCTCATGTTGGTAATGTATCTTTTGTCTCTGCATGCTCCTAAGGTTTTCATATTTGATTTTGAAAAAGTTACCTTGGTGAACTGTGTGAATATGTAAATTATACCTGCCCCAAATGGGGCAAATTTGTGCTGTTGTTTCTTAAAATATTTTCAGTCTTTTTTCCTTCCACTTTTCCTCTAAGACTCTGACTACATGGATGTTAGATCTTGTCATGGTTTTCCATGTCATTGTAAATTTGCTGCACCCCCACCTTTTTCCCTATAGTCTTCATATTGAATAGTTTTCGTGTTTATTTTTGAAGAGACAACAATTTTACCTCTTCTATCTCCTTCAATCAGTTATTAAACTCATTTAGTAGTGTGGTGGATTAACTAATGGGCAACTTGTAACACCCAGATGAACTGAATCAGTGTGGTGCTGGGTGTAAGGGCCCACCTGAAGACTGTTACCAACAACATAAAAAAAGACCTGGAGGGGAAGATGGTGTGCTGTTGTTCTCCTGGAGAAGCTTGTCGCACTGACTTTCCTGATATGAACCCAGCTGTTCTCATCATTGGAGGAACTCAAGTCCTTGCTGTCACTGAGGATAGCTGTGATTCTTTTTGGGAGAGCTCTGGTCCTTATTTTGAGCATCACTTCCTGGCTCCAGTGCAGATCCCTCAGTCTGTTAGCACAGATTCTTCATCCTGCTAGTGCAGACTTTCTACTTTCCACTGCTGACCTTTGAGCTCTCCCAGTGCAGATCCTTGATATAGACTTGCATGAGACATTGTCATGAGCTCTAGGACTCCAGCTGGACTCATGAACGACATTGCCATGGGTGCTAGGTCTTCAACCAGACTTGTGCAGGACATTGGTGTGGGATCCAGACCCTAAGCTGGATTCTTTGGGTCTCTAGTGCATGGACAGCCTCTTGCAGTCTTCTACATTTGACTTTTTGGATGAATATTATAAAATAATTCAATAAATTATATGTCTTAAATATGTGTATTAAATCTATTCCCTTTCAAACCCTGATTACAAGTAGATGTTCTAGATACTTTATTTTTGAATTCCAACATGTACATATTTCATAGCTTAGTTTTCTCTGCTGGGACTTCTTACCTTTCATTATTGTGAATAGTTGCATATAAATACTGTTTACATTCTTTATGTGTAAGCATGATTACAACATTGCTTTAACATCCCTGTCTGCTAATTTAAATTCACACAATTATCAGTGATAATATGCTTATCTTTGAACACCCATTGAATGTCTTCTCTGGAATGTCAGTCTTCTTTATCTACATTTAGGTGTATTAAATAATTCTGAAATGTCCTAGATATTGTGAATGATCATTCCAAAGAATGTGAATTCTAATGTGCTTATCCAAAAAGCATTACTTGTATTATTTCAGAGAACAGTAAATGTAACTGGACTGAAATTACAAACTCCATCTCCTGTATAGTGTGCAGCAGCTGAAATTTCAGATCAATTTTTCAGCCTTGAATTAAAAGGATTGCTTGGAATCAGACTTAAGCTTGTGTAGTTGAAGTGGTAGTGGAAGATTAACAATGATTGCATACAGAATTTAGGGCTCCTTTTCTGTTTCCCGTTTCTTGAGTTGCCATGCCATTTGCCAGCTTCTAAACTTACCTCCAAATATGTATTATGTTAATTCAAGACATTTGGACTATGAGTTTTCTATTTATGATTTTAAAAACTCCTAGCAAGTCCCCAACTAGAACCTGCCCTCAAGCTAGAAGGGCCATCAACTGTGGAACTCACACCAGTGCAATTCTATTCATCTACATGTCAATTCTGCTACATTTTCTGCCTTAATTTGTGAGCTCTCCAGGCTTTCGAAGTTTCTGTAATATATTTTAAGTAACAGTTTGTACTTGTGTCCTACAGGAAAGTTAATTACCTACACATACCCACTATCAGAATTTCCATGAAACACTATAACCTGCAACTCATTTTGTGTTTAACTTCACCTAAATTCTTATAGGGACTTTTATATAACTTACCATACTTAACTTGAATATATATATATATATATATATATACACATACATATAGATGTCATTAAAGAAATAATAATGGCTCTGATAATGCAACACTTCTTTAAACTTGGAGAGGAGGTTTTGGAAATCATTAATGTGTACATGATGTATTTTTTAATAGACTGAAAATTCTGAAACTCCTCTGAAGACATTCAGACAAGTGATTAAAAATTGTTTGTATTTCATAGAGAGCATTTGGAGGAAAGAATTAAACATACATAAAAAGAAAGAACATCCTATATAATTCAAGATGCCCTTAAACCAATTTGAAAATTCAATAATTCAAGATGCCCTTAAGCCAATTTGAAAATGATCTGTCAGTAAAACCAGTTGGAACCAGGCAGATTGAGGCATATTTATACTCTTTCCTAACAAATTAAAATGTTTGTTTCCTTGGTAAACTGTCAAATCACAATATATTCAATAATTGGCACAATGCAGATTCTCAAATTTCCATTGTCTACCTGTTCAGTGATTATTTTGGTTATTTCTGGATTTTTCAATAAAATACTACACAAACAACACATATATTGTGTGCTATTGTTGTCAATATCCACAGAACAAATAAAGGATGAAAAATAAAGAGAATAAAAAAGAAAGGAAAAATTAGTAAATATGTTTTTAAATACTATGATGTTAATAAAATATTTAAATTTATTGAATATTTATAGTGTTATAAACTGTGAAATAAAAATGATATTTTTTCACCAAAAACTTAAAGAAAGGTATCATTGTTATTTTCAACTTACATGAAGAACCTGAGCCTGGGAGAAATTAGCAACTTTCACAAATTACACAGTTATACATGAGTGGTGAAACAACTTCACCCAGCTTAACTTCAGAGCTTGGCGTCTTAATCATCATCCCCTGAAACAGGTATTATCCTTTCACTAATAAACACAAAGTTATTATCCTCACTATTATAAGATGTGGAAATAGAATCCAGGAACTATTAATAAGCTGACCAAATTCACAAATCTAGGAAGCAGTGCTTCTGAAATTCAAATGGAAATGTTGCTCAAGTCCATTTTACTCCTATTTCACTCACCGCAGTCCAAAACTTGAATAATGCTAGTAATGAGAACTTAAAAAGCTTTAAATATTAATTATTCACCAGGTACTGTGATTCTGGGTGGAAGAGACTTTTAGAAATGTCAATAGGCAATAGATTTTAATCAAGTTATCAAAGTTAGAATTTGAATATTTAAAAATCTCATTATTGACGTGCAGGTAGAAAACAGCAACATCTCTAAAGCTGTTAACAACCCCTTTAAGTTTCTGCCTCTTTCTGATGAAGCACAGCTTTAAGCAATCTAGGTGTAATCATTTTCTATAGAAAAATAGGTGGCCAACAAGTGGTGAGCAAGGAGCAATGCAGGTCACTGACTCTCAATCCACAAACTTCTTGCTGTAGCTATTTTGCTATGTGCTAGTATCTTTGCCTTCCACTCTAGGTTAAAGTTTAATGTTTTGCCTTCACAACAATAGTTCAAATAAAGTGCTAGCCTCTGACTTTAAAAGCTAATACATGTTTACTGTATATTTAAGGAAAGAGATAATATTTTAACAACATTAGTAGTAATAGATAACCATTCTTAACCATCAGTTACACTTTAAAAATGGAAACAAATCCATGAGAACTGCTAAAAAGTCGCTTTAATCAGGAGACCTCCTTGTACCTTCGCAATGGGCCATCAAACAGTGTGGGATTCTGAATTCATCATGTAGAAATAAAGTCAGTAACCAAAGGAAGTGGTTAGCAATTCAAACTCTTGCATTTAAAGCTTACACTTGATGTTCTACAGAACAATCCAAATAACCAAGTCGAGTCTCTGTTGTTTCAGGACTAGGAATGAAAGCTAAATAGATGAGGGATCCTGGTCGAGTGACTGGGTTATGACAGGGTCCCATACAGGGGCCAAGATTACTAGGATAACTTCAAAGATTCTAGAGAAACGAATCTTTCAAGGGCCGAATATCTTGTAATACTGAAGGTAATATTACATATATCAATATAACAAAAAGGTGCTGATAAAGAGGTCTAATCAGAAACTTTAAAAGACTCCTTGGATAAAAATATGACCACCATTAAATAAAATTGAGAGGGTGAAAGAATAAAAAATGTTCATACACGTGACCTCCAATGTAGCCATTTAAAAGTTCAGTTTTTTTTTATTTTAAAGAGAATAGAACAAAACAAAACAAAACAGAACAAAAAAGCAAAAGAAAACAAAACAAAGCAAAGGAAAACAGAATAGAGTCAAACATAATATAGCATTTCAGAACAGAACACTGCAAGCTGTACAGGTTTTCAAAACATAACAATAGGAGATTAACAATGGTTACCCTAGTGTCTCTTGCTTTCTTCAAAATGGTTGTTCATACATTTACAGACAATAAACTCAAACAAAACAAAATAATATAAAACCAGATAAAACAAAAGCGCATTACAGGCCTTCAAGTCGGACAATAAGAAACCAGGAATGGCTACCGTAGTGTCCCATTTTTTGAAAGAGCTGTTCCTATCTTCTCACATATTGCAATCAAATAGTAGGAAAGGCACTTAAACCAATCAAATCAAAGAATAAAAGCACCATTGGACTTCAGAACCTTTTCTCCATATTTATGGGGAATTTTGTATCTTATTGAGTCTTTCAGTTTCTTACACTAGGGAGACAATGCGGTGTTTACACGTGTGTTTGGTTTATCTCACTTATGAGTATGGTCTCAAGTCACATCCATTTACCTATAAAAGCCTCAGTGTGATCATTTTTTATAGCTGAATAGTACTCCATTGTATAAAAGTACCACATCGTTTTGATCCATTCCTCAATTGATGGGCATTTGGGTTGTTTCCAAGATTTGGCTATTACA
>RJWT010005637.1:16686-30667 GCA_004365215.1 Cuniculus paca | reverse complement strand
GCGCCCCGCCCCCAGCCGGCTCGGCGAGGCGGGCGTGCTTCCGGGTGCCCCGCCCCCGGCGCCGGGGATGCCCGCCCGCCCGCACGTGCGCGCCCGCCGGCCAGACCCCGCCCCGCCCCGCCCCACCCCCGCCCCGCCCCGCCCCACCCCCGCCCCCGCCCCCAGCGCCGAGGGGGTGCGTTCCCGGAGCGCGGGTTGGACGCTGCTCCCCGGCCGGCGGTGCCTGCGGGCGGCGCGCGGGCGCTCGGGGCTGGGGCGAGGTGCGGACACGGAAATACGGGAGCGCGAGGATCTCCCACTGCGTGACACCGAGGGTCGCCACCCCACTCTCGGGCGCCGGCAACAGGCGCTGGGGAGCTGGCACCGAGGCACCGCCCCCAGCCTCGCCTGGCTTCCCTTAAAGGCCCAGCCCTGCTCCCAGATCTGTTGCTTTCTCAAACTTGGGACTTCTGGGGAGCCGCAGAAATTCGACGAACAGGCCTCACTAGTACTTTTGTTCCAGTAGTCTGCATATGTGAAATGAAATTACCCTAAAATGAGTCTTCTCTGGGTTTTATTTTTGTACAGATTTTAGACTGCAGACCCATGAACACGTTCTAGTTTTTATCTTAAGCAGAAAACGAAATTACAACTCATTTTGTGTTTTATTGGCATCCAGTTTACACATAACAAGTTCAAATTTTATTAACTGCCGTCTCTCTGCATACTTAATTTTTAAAACTTTGGTAATGTTCGAGATATGTTATAAAGTACATGTTTTCAAGAAACCATAAAAGTATGCAGTTTGTCAGTGATCAGTTTTATTGTAAATTTAATAGAAAGTTTCAAGTTTATAATCCAGTCACTCTTGCTTACAGTCAGACACTCAAATTCTTACCCAGAAAACCACTAGTAGATAGACTGGCACCCCTAGGTTAGTGAGGACTCAACCTCCGAAACCCATTGTCCCTCTAATCAAGTCAATACTTTCATTTCCTACAGGCGTCTCAAAAATGACTTTTGTAGCAAAGCCATGTGGCTTTGGTGACTCTGGTAAAAGAAAATATTTACAGGTAATAGTTATTCAAATAGTAACAATATATACACCATATATAGATCTATAGATTCCAGAGAAAGACCTCAAAAGGACAAAATAAGTAAACACTTTCTGAAGTTTTCCTAACTCTTGAAAGAAAATCTGATTACAAGTCAGTTCATAAAGTCCTAACTTCCATGAACCACTTTTACTGAGACATGAATGCCTAAAAACTTTTTATGAAAGAGCCCAAGCTTGTTCTCAGTTTAGTCAGTGCATTTGTATTGGGACACACATGCCTCTAAGAGCTAAAGTTTAGTGTCTGACTTATAATTTACCAACTAAAAAAAGCCACACTCATACATAAAGAATGAAGCCACCATATGTGGCTACTAAAATCTTAACACACAAATTATTTTCAACCAGATGGGTCACTCTCACTGTGAAAGACGGCTAAGCTGAATCGACGCTTAATTTCAAGTACTCATTTGATCTGTTACTAAATGTCTAGATTTTAATATAACCTTCTGGTTTTTAAATCTCACAGGATGATTCTTCACTTTGAGCATTGGTATACCACATATATCCTTTTCCTAAATTGATTCTTCTGCCAGATGATGTATATAAATAGGCAAGATGATTTCACCTCTGATATTTTAATAAAAAATTAACTTTTTCATCAAGATACAATATGACTAAGAACTTTTCAGATAATAACATGCATTTTCAAAACATGTGACTTGAATTTGTTATGAAATAAATGAAAACACTAACATTTATAGGATAAAAACCTAGAAATGTTGGATATGCCTAAAAACTGTCCTTTCAAATTAGTAATGACCACGCTTTCTTTTTACATCATCTTCTTTAGTCTCATAAACCACAACTGTGAAAGCAGTCTGTTGGACATATACTGATTCTGTGCTAACACAAATTTAAAGGATCAAACTTCAAACGCTACTGTAGAAAAGAAACTATATCATTCAATTCAGTGTGTCTCGCTTTTTGTTTAACAGAATTTCAATTCCTGAATGTTTCACAGTTCACTAGACAAATTCATAACTTAAAAATGTACGCAGGAGCGAAAAAACAGAATTCCTAAGGCCATCGGAGAATATCAAATATATGTTATTAAAAAGAATGTTCATATTAAAGGTCTCAATAAAAAAATGAGATATTCACAGGACAATTAAAATCCTTCATCTTCTGGTTTTCTTCCAGATGTTTTAGTCCATAAATCACTAGCTTCCAACAACCATGGCAGTCTTATTTTTATTTAGTAGATCAAAGGTTTTCTGAAGCATAATAAGTGAGCTCTTCAGCTGCAAACAAAATTTTCAAAAATCAGATTGCATAAATTTTTCTGATTATTGTATGCCAAAAGTTTACAATAACATTCATAAAATTTCATTTATATGATAAACACTGAATAAAATAAAACACTGACTCAAACCCCTGATTCTTTAAAATATCTGCTGTGGATATGACTGTTACAGAGCTCTTCTACTGGCTGGAACACTGCATTTCTTCCTACTTTTTTTTTTTTTTTTTTTTGTGGTACCAAGTATCAAACTCATGACCTCACATTTGCCAGGTGGGCACTGTACCGTTAAGCTATAATCCCTGGCCCTCTTCCTACTTCTGAACAGTGGAATCTCAAGTTATGACTGGCCTGACATACAAACAATTTGAGTTATGACCAGAATTTTGGTTTTAACTTACAGCCAAAGTCTTGAGTTATTACCCAAATGGTGGCCACTTGTGCCTCCAGTCTGATACAGATTTAACCCTTAAAGCGTTCTGGAAAGAACATTACAACAGCTTTTCCTGTGTGAGTTAATTGAGAAATTCTGGGCCAATGTCTAAGGACACTGGTATCTGCCTGTGTACAGGAGAGAGACTTTGAAGGCTGTGTAGAGGAGCCTGAGCCTTCAACTGACAACTTGAGTTCCCACCAGCCCCTGGGAACGAGTTGAGTCTGCAAGTCAAAGGTCCTCTGTATATTCTACCTTCCAAAAGGTTTATTAATCATTATCCAATGTGAAAGGCTTGTTTCATCAAATAGTTTCTCTTCACTGTCCCTGAAACAACTCAAGTTCTACTGGTAGGTCATTCCTTGCTATTATGCTCATATTCCTCTTTGCTTATCTAAAAGTTATCCATATTGGAGAATATTTCTATGTAGTTTTCCCTAATCACCCTGCTTCTAACTTCAGATCATTACCTTTACTACTTAGCAATGTGAAACTTAATTTTGTACTTTTTTATAGTCTTTAGTAATACATATGAACATCTGACTTCTTTAATAAAACTGTAAGTAATCTGAGATCCAGAAATATATCTTCATTCAACAATTATTTATTGCTTATCTACTGCAAGCCAGGCAGTGTAATGAGCACTGAGTATTCAATGATGACCCAAAACGGCTCTTTGCATTCCTAGAGTGTACAAACTAGTGAGGGATGAACTAAAATACACACATAAAGGTAAATATTTTATGCCATTTTTTGACTTGAGTCATTTTCTGAAATGAGGTCCCCTAGAAAAAAACTAAATTTGAGCCTGAAGCAAAACTGAACTGTTTTGAGCGTGATCAGTTTGGCATGCTGCTGGTCATCCAGGTAAAGACACTGAAGAGGCAAGTGACTGCCTGAGTCGAGCTCAGGGAAGAGACACAGATCTGGGAGCTGCCATTGTTTAATGTGTCCCCTTCGAAACTCATGCTGAAATGTAATCCCCGTGTAACAGTAGTAAGAGGTATTGCCTTTGAGAGAAGAAAGGTTATAAAGGCTTTACGCTCATGAGTAGACTCTTTACCAAAGGGCTTTTATGCCCTGTAAGAATACCTAGATGGCACCATTTATGAGGAATGGGCTCTGAATCTGCCAGTGGCTTGATCTTGGATGGCCCAGCACCTAGAACTGAAAAATCTCTCTTTATAAATGATCAGTTTCAAGGCTTTCGTTATAGTAGCACGAATGGACTAAGACAGCAATCATAAGTAGATCTAGGGTGATTATTTAAAGTTAGGGAAGTGGTGAGATAACCTAAAGGGAAAGCAATAGAGAACAAAAGAGAATCTTAGAGATCCCTGGAGCATTTGGACCAGGAAGAGGTCAAGTAAAGGAGATAATCTTAACCAGCAAAAAGTTTTACATTATTCTAAATGAAAGAAGCCAGTCACAAAATGCCACATATTCTGTGAGCTACTTACATGAAATGTCTTGAATAGCCAAATATGTACCAATGGAAAGTAGGTTGGTGGGTGCCGGGGTAAAGGGAGCAATTGCTACTGGTCACAGGGTTTCTTTTGGGCTCACACAAATATTCAGAAAACAGTGGTGATGGGTGCACAACTTTGTGAATATACTAAAAGTTCTTTAAAAAGGTGAATTTTACACATGTGAAATACATCACAATAAAGCTGAGTTTTTAAAAAATTGTTAAGAAGGCAAGATTACAAGCCGGGCCTGGTGGCACACACCTGTAATCCCAGCACTCGGGAGGCTGAGACAGGAGGATCGTTGTGAGTTCGAGACCAGCCTGGGCTACAAAGTAAGCTCAAGGCCAGCCTGAAGAGCATAGTGAGATCCTGTCTCAAAAAGAGAAGGGCCAGGGATCTAGCTCAGTGGCCTAAGCGCTTGCCTGGCAAGCGTGAGTTCATGAGTTCAATCCCCGATGCCGCAAAAAGAAAAAAAAAAAAGATTACATACATTTAAAGAAAGGGAGTAGTGTAGTCAGCTCTGTCAAATGCTGACACTATAAGATGAATACTATAGAAGGTATATTATTTTTACACACCAGTGATTCTCGTATCAATATCAATGGAGGAAATTATAGGAGAAGAAAATCAGGCACAAGTGAGCTAAAGTCTGATAAAGGGATTTTTTTAAAGGCATAAATCCACAGAACAGAAAAAAGAGTAAAGGGAAAAACAGCAACACAACTTTAGAAACTAGAAATCACATGGATAACTTAACTGGCTTGAGGAAAAAAAAAAATCCTAAACGAACAGTAGGGAATGCAGAACACCAACAAAAGTAACCTGGAAGAATCTTCATCAGGTGTTGGTGGGCAGGAAGGAGGGGCCAAAATAAGAAGGCTTAGATAAAACTTTGGGCACATGATATCTCCTACCATGCAGGCAGAAGTCTAGAATTTTATTTTCTGGACAAGATGAAACAAAAGTCTCTGGCTGTCTGGCCTGCATTGGTAAGGCAGTGATACCACAGCAAAAATGGTGAAAAACTGTGTACTGAACTATCCTGTCCTATCCCTTCTGCCCGTCCTCCCCATCTCTTCTACTCAGCTCCTAAAATACCAGTGGCTAGTCTTAATCCTCCAGAAGAATGAGTGTCTTCTCTGTGGAACTGACCATCCTCTGGCAAATTGACCTGAAGGTAATGATAATCAGGATTTCTCAATCATCTATTCCAGCCTGATCTATAGAGAGTTCATGGTACTCCAGCTCAATTCATCTGTTAAAAGCCTCCATCATGATCCACATATGCAGACAACTGAGAACTGCCAGATACCTAGAGATTCTCTCAAGACAGAAACTAAGAGGAGGGGAAAGAATTGTGATGGAAAGTGAGTATGTAAGAAGAAAAAAATTAACTCTCAGTAATATCCTTAGAGAGTTAAAAATATTATAGTTTTAAAAATTACAGCACTACAAAAAAGAAACAATTCAGAAAAATAATAGCTCTTTGAAGTTAAAAATGTTAACAATAATTCAAAAACTTAATAGAAGAATTTGATGACAAAGCTGATGATATCTCTCAAGAAGTAGGACAAAAATGCAAAATGATGGAAGCTAGAAAGAAAAGATTGTACAACCCACCAGAAGGCTGATGTCTAAATATAAGAATTGTAGAAAGTCAGGGGAGAGAAAATAGAGGGGAAACAATCATCAACTATATGACTTAGGAAAATTTCCAATGCCAGGCTTGCTAGCACACAAAGTGTAAGAGGCTGAGGCAGGAAGACTGTTGCAAGTTCAAGACCAGCCTGGGCTACAAAGTGAGCTCAAGGCCAGCCTGAACTGCACAGCGAGACCCTGTCTCAAAAAGACAAAAAACAAACAAACAAAAAAGTAAAAACACAAGCGAGCATGTATTGTATTCATAATGGAAATATTAATCTTTATTTTTCACAGGGAATCCTAAGTTTTGGTTCATGAAACTAAGCAGCATATATTGCTGATACTATGGTCAAGATCACAGCAAAACACTGAAATAATCTGTGTTCATTTCCATGAAGAACTGATAAAATATGCACAATGACACAGTTGAGCCCTATGCAGCTATTAAGAGAGGAAGTTCTTTATATACTAATATAGAAGTATTCCAATATATACGGTTAAAAAATTAAAGCCAAATAATGAAAAGTATGTACAGTAGCTACCATCTTATAGGAAGAGTTAATTTTAAGCATATAATTCTATCTAGGAAGGTCAATGAAAAGAATGAAATAGGTGATATGGAAACACCTTCCAAATCTATTACTAACTTAAAATTGAAGGTATTCAACTCTTTTGTAGGAAAAAAAAAAGTGTATACATATGTAATATGCATAATGCAGAAACTTTCTTCAAATATTGATAGATATTCTCATAACTGGAGCAACTGATCACACCGGTACAAAGGTACTAAATACCGCGCAGTACCATGGTTTGCCTACCTGTTCGAGCATCACTATGGAATCCCGGAGCACTCCTTTTAAACGATAGGCCTGATCTTTGTCCTTTTGACCAGTTTCTGCTCTGGTGACTGTATCAGAGGCTAAACTGAAAGAGAAACAACATCTTCAAAATAAAGAGACCAGCTTATAATCCTTCAGTTCCAAACTTTCAGTGTCCCCATAAACAGTAAACAAAACAAAAAAATTAAACGACAAAGAATCTATTTATGACTATAGGACAGTAGCAGAACAGAATTTCTGAAACTGGAATTAGATTATGTATAACTAGGGAACTACTGAAATAAATATGTGGGGTCAGGAGACTTACTTTAAAGATTTCTCTTCTTGGAGGTAGATACGGTAGAAGGACTGAGCAGCATATTCAATCTTTGACAGCTTCAGAAACAGTGTCACATTCAACAAAACTAGTAACATCAAACTAGGCAGAGCAAATTATACATGGTTAACCCACATTTATCCAGGCCTCATGCATTGCTAATGTAGAATATACTTGCAAAAGCTTCAAAAATGTATGTGATCCAGACTATTTTCCCACTATTTAAATAAATTATTCCTATTTTATTGTATAAAATAACTAAGGCATTAAGCAGATTCTAAAGAAAAAGAAAATAACTAGTAACAAGTAACAATAAAAGTCCTTTAATATCCCCAACTCCCAGGTTGACGCTATCTCTGACATCTCTCCTGGCAACTCTAGCCAGTGTCGATGTGGACCACCAGCTCAGAAATCTACCAGGTAAGCTTTCAGGATATTTTTGGGTACTTTGGCTTAGCAATTACATGCTCATAATGCTGCATTTCAAAAAGGAAATGAAGATCAATATAAAGCTGATCTTAGGTAGATCATGACGCATCTTATTCCCAGTAGAAGCAAAAAAATATATATATATATATATATATTTCTTCTCATTTATAATGGGCAAAGAAATCCCAAATATGCATTAATGATATCAAATATAAAATGGTACATGTTAAACGAACTTAATGTGTTGGTTTTCACAGCAAACTTTCACGTGAATGGATTCATACATTACTACACATATATATAAAAGCAGAGGGCTGAGGGTGTAGCTCAGTGGTAGAGCTCTTACTTAACATGCACATGGCCCTGGGTTCAATCCCCAATACAGTAAAAAGAAAAACAACAATAAAATATTACATGCTAAATGAATTTAGTATATTGGTTTTCACAGCAGACATTCAAGTAAATAGATCCATAACTTGATATAAATATATTCAAATATATATGCAGCATCATTATCTCTCTACTTATCTTTTTCTGTTAAAATATTAACTTACTTTAAAAAGCATGTAAGGATCGGGGATCTACCTCAGTGGCCTAAGCGCCTGCCTGGCAAGCGCAAGGTTGTGAGTTCAATACCCAGTGCCGCAAAAAAAAAAAAAAGTATGTAATGGAGCTGTGGATGTAGCTCAGTGGTGGAGCACTTGCCTAGCATGTGAAGGGCCCTGGGTTTGATCCCCAAAACTATTAAAAGTTGTACGTGTATATATGCATATGTGTATATATTACTCCAAGGTATTAGGTTTTTATATAACTATTTAGTGAAAAGAGAATTTAAGGAAAAAAACTTAAGACTAGGAAAAAAATCATATCTATGAAATTATTGTGGCATTGAAATAGTATGCAAATCAGTATATTCAATATTTGAGCATAAATTTTCTGTGATGTAATACCAAATGACAATATTATAAAATTGCTGTAACAAACAAAACAGAACATGAAACTTCTATAAAACTCAAAGAAATAACAAATATTTTCTATGTTCTAAAATCTATAATGAGAAAAACTGTGATAAGAGTTTCATTCCAGGCCAGGGACAGTGGCACACATCTGTAATCCCAGCACTCAGGAGGCTGAGGCAGGAAGATTTCTATGAGTCTGAGGCCAGCCTGGGCTACAAAGTGAGTTCAAGGCCAGGCTGAAAGCAAAGCGAGACCCTGTCTCAAAAAAGAAAAAAAGAAAAAAGAAAAAAAAAAAGAACTCCATTCCAAAAAGTTATTACCCAGAATGTATCACTGTGTCAACAGATTCAATTGATCTAAGAGATCAACTTATTTAAAATTAGAACCATGAGAATATTAGTACTCTAAATATGATTGGCCAAGTAGATTTCTATAGTGTGCCCTGAGATTCAGACTAATAAGCCCATTGTTTTTCATCATGTGATACAGTGTTTGCATCAGAATAACCTGGATTGTGTGCTTTAAAATACTGATTCCTGATCCCTCAAGTGAAGGTCTATTGACTCAGTCTTTTCCTCAATCTCTGGGATTTAGGGTCAAGAAATCTGAATTTTAGCAAGCTCCCCAAGTGATTGTTATGCACAGCAAAAGACAAGAACCACTGAGGGTAAAATAGAATTTTGGGGAACTTTACCAGCATTTGTATATAAGTATTTGCTTTAAATTTATAGAACTTCTCACTAAAACTATGATAGTAGAAATAAGCCAGATTAGCTACAAAATAAAGACATTTGTTCAATATGTACTTTGTATTCCTTCAAATTTAACAATTCTGAAAATCATACATCAAAAACTATTCTAATTGCAGGCCAACATTCATCAGATAGTGGTAATTTCTACCCAGTGATACTCATTTGGGAACCAGTTAAAAGTAAATGAAGACACAAGTAAAATAAGGATTCACAATAAACACTTACAAAATACTCATCATCACAATGAGACCAATGTTAAAGCTTTCCATTTCCTTTTTCTTTCCTGTAGATCACAAGAAAAAGGCTGTATTAGAGTGAGGATTGTGATTATAACTGATACGAATTTAATACTCATTTGAAAAGAATTGGAAAAGAGATTTTTAAAATTACTTGTAAAGACAAAGTAGTTTAGGGAAAATTCCCTGCACCTCAGTTTTGATTTCTGGTATCTTGAATAATGTGAAACAAGTCCACAATGAGAAAACCTACAGCAATCAAGTTTTGAGTATACTTTACCCTAAATTATGCAATTCAATACAGCATGCATGGCATACAGCTAAGTACTATCTCTGCAAATAATAACTAAGTTTTGGTTATGTACAGTGCTTTGCTCAAAAAAAAAATCCTTATCTATTCACTGTTGTCTAAACTTCAATAGTGAATAAATATATTCACACAAAGATACAAACCTAAAGAATATTTGATAATGTAGGAAAATGAGAAGGTATGACAGCTTTATAGCTCTGAGAGGAGACAATAACAGTAGGGGCAAGACATCTTCACAATTCAGAGAGCAGGGATAATAAAAGTCAAATTCCTTTTTTTCAGTTTTCAGGCTGGACCTAACAGTGTTCCAGAGCAGTACACTCAAAGGTAGAAATCAAATGTCCGTGGGTGCCAGGTAGAAATAACGAGGGAAGCAGTCCAGAAGCAGGCGGCTGGTGGTTGTGGTGGGGTCTGTGGCTGGTTAAGCAGCACACACAGTCTGAAGTTGCCATGCAGGGATTTGGCTAGTGGGCTGTCAGATCTGAGTTTTTATATAAAAGTCTCCAATTTTAAAATGCTGTGTGGATCAAATAAATTACTACTATTGGTCATATGCTTGCCATTTTGCAACTGTTTCTTTACGCTTGCATACTAATTTTCAATAACTGATTATGATAAAGATTATCAAAAAGAAGGGGAGAAATTCAGACCTCCTGACTCATAAATAAGGTGAGCTATTTCATCTGTTTACAAGTGACGGCTACCTGGAGCATCTCCTTTGGTCTCTAAGCTCATGTCCCCAGAAGAACGCCGGGAAGGGAGCTTGGGAACCGTCTCCGCTATGCGGTTCAGTGTTCGCCTCCTCCTTCGCAGGCTGCTGAGTTTTCCGGCATCTTCGATGGACTGATTTAACACAGATTCTTCCACGGACAACTCTGATTCTAAGAAACGGTTTTTTAAAAAATAGAATTTTTCAATACAGGGAAACTTTCAACTATGGCATACAAAGGTGTTTATTTAAGCCTTGATAACTTTAACTATTTCTAAGGTTTTTATGGCCTAGATTCAAACTTTACTTCTTATAAAAAGCTTTACTGGTACAATGACCCCATAATGAGATTTTATTGCTCTAGGAAGAGTGTATATTAAACAGTATTGGGGTCATAGTGCAAATATGCCATGTGCTATGTTAAATATTAATGTAATGGTTGTAGTTATGGAAAGAACAGGCCACCCACTTACCCTGGATCATTAGAAAGATTTTCAAGATAGATTATGGTACTTATAAACCTCAAAGGAAGGCAAAGCATATCATAGTTCTAATTTTCAATGAGGGTTTACAAGAAAGAAAGCACTAGTTAAGAAAATCTGCAAACCACCTAAAAATCCCATTTTGTCATATATTTCATCCTTTTCCTTCATCTGAGTTTTTGTTAGAAACTCATGATCCAGTCACCAAACTAAATTTTGAGTCTCATTTTCTCTGTTTCCGATGTAACAGAGAAACAGCCAAAGAGAGAAAGGCTAGGCAAACAAGTAATAAATAAACTAAAAATTTAAATCTTTTTTTTTTTTTTTTTTTTTGCGACAGTGTCTCACTCTCTAGTTCAGGCCGGTCTTAAACTTGTGCTGATCCTTCTGCCTCGGCCTCCCAAGAGCTGGGATTACATGGATGCGCCACCACACCTGGCTTAAACAATAAAACCTTAAGATACCCTGAGCTGACCTCCATCTTTTCTTCAACTAAAATTATGGTCAAATATTTATGTATGTCTTCTTTATGTGTATATGAAGGAGGTTCTAAACATTAGAACAGCTATATCACTTCCTCAGCCAACGGCCAGTATCTACCTCCACCAAATCCACACATATACCTAATACCACTGCCAAGTAAGCCTGCAGCCCAGGAAAGCTGCACCCTAAAGGCAGGTTTGTGCCCAAGGACTCTCCGGGTCCTAGAGAGCACACAATGTATGTGAGCTGGTCATGTGATCCCTCACTGCAGTCAGCCTTCTCAGCTCCTTCCAGAAGCAGAGAATAAAACAGCTCTTAAGTGTGTGATCATGAGCAAGTCGCTTAACTATGTTGTGTTTTAATTTCCTCTTTAGTGAAATGGAAAAAAAGAATTATACCTACTTTACAGGATTGTCATGAGTGCATATAATAAGTACCATGCAAGTGTTTCTTAGACAAACAAAAATTGAAAGTTTTGAACTCCCACTGGTGGTAGAACAAGCTGGGGAGTCAGAAACAACTGGTTCAGTGACAGTCAGTCTAACATCACCTACCAGCGCCCACTACGAATCCAAATGAAGAATCCATCTATTTCATTAATAGGCACTACCTTCTCAAAAACAGATTCATCAAAAACTATACAAACCAAGCCGTCTGAAATAGTGCTCCAGTGAACTCCAAGAATTCTTCTCAATTAAAGATTTGATCAGGCCCCACGGTTGTTTTTTGTATTTTAAATCTGTGGAAACTCTAATAGGATAAGAAAAGAAGCTGATGTATTTAAGGACAGACCTTAGTGATATTAATATTGCAACTAAATGTAAGGTTGTATTACATGGAAAGTCAAAAGGATGCAAAGTCATTACAAGTATAAAAGAAAATTTGTCCACTGATAATGGTTTCTTTAAAAACTACTGTGAGCTGCTAATAACTTCATCTAATTGTCCTTCTAAGCAAGCACATGCCATTTTGTTACTTTACTTTCTGTAGCCCTGAATTTGCCTTAGCAAGCAAGGCTCCAAATACATGCTAAATTTTCTAAATGCCTTATAAAAAAATCTCTAGTGGTCACATGCTAGCTGAAAGTGACTACATTAACTAGGACAGGCCATGACTCCTTAATGCCCCAAGGCTTCTCCTTTCCCACTGCAGCACTTACTGTTCACCACGTGCTTCCCCAGAACTCCCAACCCCCTTGCCGGTAGACAGGGCCATGTGACCCGTCCAGCGAACCATGAGCACATTTCTACAGCTTTCTATTAGCAGCTGAAATGCCCTCATTCTGGACTGTCCAGCACAGGATGAGAAAACTTTCAACTGGAGTCCTAGACAGGTAATTTAGGCCAAAATAAATCTCTGTTGCATAAAGCTAAGAAGTCAGAATTTTTTAATGTTACCAAAGCATATCTAGCCTACTCTAACACATTCATTTGCAGTATCTCACCTTAGCCTGCATTTCTGTTTTGAAGATCGAATGATACAGTATCTGTTCAGGGTATAGAAGTAATCATGGTAAGGGACATCATGGGTCAGTACTTCTGAATCTACCAAATAAAATTGTGCTTCCCGACTTTCTTTATACAGTTTCTGCCAAAATAAGATTTAAAAAATTTGCATGCACATTTTTAACATTTTATATGTTTCTTGACAATTTGGCACGTACTAGAATTCCTTCTCAGAAATTACAAGACACCAGAAGTCTATATACATGCTGTAAGAGCTCCCACATTGGCTTTACTGCTGTGAACTGAGAAAAGACCTACAGAAACAAGTCATTTCACTGACAACTGATACTTTCCCTTAGGCTGAAGGAAAAGAACCATATAATCTCTTATAAGAGTTTCACAACTTCCTGTTAGGGGATAATTCAAAAATCAATTGACTTATAACAAGGACCTTCCCCAAATTTATAAAAACTTAACAAAACCACCCTCCCCCCCAAACACACACACACACACACACACACACACACACGAAAGAGTAGGGGGCAAATGAATAAAATGTCACTTTTCCTAAACAGGACCTAAAGTAGCTGTCAGCTGAACAAACCTCTCATTTTAACCACACTTTTCTACCTATCTTCTAAGGGAGGGAGATTCAATAGTTATCAAAAATTCCAGTCTACCAGAACACCAAAATTTTTTTGACAATTTTTAAACTTTTTTAAAAGGTAAAACATCATGTTTTAAACACCAATGCACAAAACTGCAAGAGCAGGCCTCATTTGGATGTTAACAGTAACTGCAGAACAGATGCACTATACCTCAGCGCAAATTGGTCAAACATAAAACTCCACTCTAAGCGAGCACCCAGGGTTATTAAAGAAGCATTCAATAGCTAATGCGTAGTTTTGTGAATTCAATTTCTTCCCACAGCCACCATTTAGCTACTTAGCCCTAACCTTTTACATGATGCTGTAATAAATCGGATTTTAGAAGTATACTTCAGGCCAAGCATAGTGGCACACACTTATAATCCCAGCACTCAGGAGGCTGAGGCAGGTGGATCATGGCAAATTTGAGACCAGCCTGGGATACAAAGTGAGCTCAAGGCTAGCCTGAACTGCATAGCGAGACCCTGTCTTAAA
>RJWT010005637.1:0-16586 GCA_004365215.1 Cuniculus paca | reverse complement strand
AGAAAAAGACATATATATATATATATATATATATATATATATACACACACACACACACGCACATGTATATATATACTTTGAAGACTCTTTTATTATGAAGAAGTATGAACATGCACAAGAGTAGAAATGAAATATAATGAACCATCGTGAGTTCATCAACCAACTTCAACACTAACTACTGCCTGGTCTTGTTTCATCTGTTGCCCTTCCCATATTCCTTCCCTCCACCATCATCCTCTGCCTGGCTAGTTTTAAAAGAAATTCCAGGCATCAGTATAATTTTATCCACAAACACTTAGGCACGTTTCTTTTTGAAGTCTTCAGTATATCACTTTAAAAAGTACCATTTGTTAAAGCAAACAGTACCACATTACACATAACAAAGTAACACGTCCTCAACTCTCATGAATACCTTTACTGGATTAGGACTGGGTTCATAAGGGTTTTCCATACTTCTATTAATCTGTAACAGTTTCTCCTCCCCCTTTTTTCCCTTGATGTTTATTTGTTGAAATTATCTTGTAAACTGGTGACTGTGGTAGGCATGCTCTCTCTTGCCATATGCATGATTCTTCTGGAATACTGTCAGGTTAGACATACCTGTTTTTCAGTAGCAGCAGTACATTTTCCAGTAAGGGGATTATTAAGGACTATAGTATAGGTCATGGTTCTCAGTTGATCACCTCCAGATTCTATAGTCCAAGGAGTAGATACTACATCTAGTAACAGCAAACATAAAATAAGTTAGTTCTAGAAATCTAGAACTGAAGGATATGACTTCAAATGGAATCAAAGGGGTAGATTCAGAATTAAATTTTTATTTTTGACCAGTCCTAACCCCTTAAAACTATATGCTTAACATTAGAGATTAAATGTGAGACACTCTTCTTAGCTATAACATGTACACGTCTCTGAAACATTTATTTCTAAATTATTTTCTGTTAATCAACTTTTTCTTTTGTAGAAGATAAAAGTTACTTCGTGTGAAGGCTTCTTTTCAAAATTCCTAGGGCCTACGGAGAGGGACAAAACAACACTTCAATATACCATCCTTGAGGACGAGACTCTAAAAGTTATTTGTTATTGTGCAACAATGACTTCAGTGTCCATCTGTGGAGAAATCACATCAGTGTTGTGAGAAATTGTGGATTTGAGTGGCTTCTCTGCCAAAATCTTTCATCAAGATGAGATGACAGCATATAAATGCTTATATTGCATATAACTTTTTGCATATACCACAAAGCTATAGGATCCTCACCCCGTTTTTGGTGGGATCTTGGCCACATTCTCTTTTATTTACTTAGGAACAACAGAATGAGTACAAACACACTTTGAATAGAAATATAGCTTTAGAACAGCACTATACAGTGAAGATCATTTCGTGCAAGCCAAAAACTAGTTAAGTACAGATAAAAGCAGTATGAACTCCATTCAAAGGCCTAAACAGATTATCCAATGCCACTACACAAATGGCTGTAGGCAACTACTCAGCATGTTTGAGGCTGTTCACCAAATTCTAAAATATAGAGCCTTCACCTCATCAGTTACCCACATCAAAAGAATGAAGCAAGGCCTTAGGATACAGCCAGTTTCATTCAACTTCTTTTGTACAGCTAGGCCTGGGGACTTAATGTAGGATCTTGAAACTGCCCTTTGAGTATCTGGAAAGATCTTACAACTAAATTAAAAAGAAAACATCAGAAACCATGGAATCTATCATGCAGCATTTGCTGTAAAAGTGATTTATTTAGTTGTACATGAAATAAGAACATACAATTAATTATAAAATTTTTTTGTTATTATTTTGAGACAAGGTCTAGTTATGTAGTTCAGGCTGGCATTTAAGTCACTATGTAGCCCAGGCTGACCTCAAACTCACAGCAATCCTCCTGCCTCAGCCTTCCAAGCACTAGAGCTACAGGCTTACACTACCATACCTGGCTATCTGAAATACTTTTCCAGAAGATTACTTAAGTCATATGTCAGCCTTTTTCATGAAAATGATACAAATAAGACATTTTTCATTAGAAACAGAATTGAAAGATATCACTGAATTCTGTTATTAGAACTTTATACTATTCAATAAAGCAACAATCAACAGGGATCAAACAAAAATATCTATTTTACCACATTTATTACACTTGCATTTTTACCAATGTTACCTCCAAGGCCAAATGAGTATCATTTGCCACAACATTACCAAATTAAATCATATTGGAACAGTCAATCCTAAAACACACATGTAAAGTTCATCCTAATATTCAAATCTCAAATAAAACTATATAAAATGGCAATAGTAAAGAACACATAAGCCATTTTGATACACTGTAGTAATTATGAAGCAGAAGTTACAGAACAATTACTTTAAGAATGCTTTTCAATAATAAAATTTTTAAATTTGTAAATCTTTATACCCATTAGGATGGTTATTATAAAAAATAGAAAACAACAAGAGTTGACAAGGATGTGGGGAAACCAGAACATTGCTGGTGGGAATGTAAAGTGGGGGCAATCATGATGGAAAACAGTATGACTTCCTCAAAAAATTAAAGTTATCCTATTATGTAGCAATTATACTTCTAGGTATATAGGCAAAAAAGGTATACAGAAAGCAAGACACTTTAATAGATCCTCATTCATCAATATTCATAGCAGCATTAGATATATATATGAATCAAAAGCTGGAGACTTACATAGATATTTATGCATCAATGCTCATAGCAGAATTATTCACAGTAAAAGATGTAAACAATTCAAGTATCATTAATGGATAAATGAAAAAAAGAGGATGCTTTCTCGATATACACAATTGAATATTGTGTCTTAAAAAGGAATGAAATTCTGTCATATGTTACAATATGGATGGATGAATCATTACACTAATTGTAATAAACCCATCACTAAAAGTCAAATATTGTATGATTTGACTTATGCGAGGTGCCTGGAATAGTTAAATTCACTGACAGAAAATAGAACGGTGGTCATTAGGAGTTGGGGAGGAAGAAATGGAGTTATTGTTTAACAGGGTCAGAATTTCATTTTGGGATGATGAAAACATTATGGAGGTAGACTGTGGTTGTAGTTAATCGACAGTGTGGATGCACTTAATACTTCTGAACTGTACACCTTTTTTTTTTAACTGTACACTGTTAATGCCTGTAATCCCAGCACTCTGGAGGATGAGGCAGGAAGAATACCATGAGTTCTAGGCCAGCCTGGGCTACATAAGTCAGTTCAAGGCCAGCCTGCACTACATAATGAGATGCTGTCCCAAAACAAAGAAACAAACAAAAAAGAAATACAACTTTGATTATCAGATAACAGGTCCAAGGACAGCAATGTGGTTTGCAGTCATGAGCAAATTCTCTTTTGGGGAAAAGCTTCTGACAAATTTTACGTCTACCTTGCAACATGCCTATAGCTGCTCAGATTTGAAATTAGCTCTATATTTTTGCCTTCCAGTGCCATTTAAAATTATCAGCTACTGAGTATAGTCACCCATCTGGAAGCTGGATATGATATTAGACAACAAATGCAGTTGTGTTTCAAGAAACAAAACTTCCTTTAGTATCAGCATGGAATAACGTGCTACTACCTCATGGGCCCTTTCAGAACACAAAGTGTCAGTCCATCAACTTATAGTTAGGGGAAATAATATATCTAACTCTTCTAAAATACCAACTTCTTCAAGTAGAAATGAATAAAAACAAAATATAAAATAGATTCAGAAGAGATATAAAAAGTTAAACATAAACTGTTGAGCAAAGAGGAAGATTTAGATCTCTAAGTACATTTTTTTTATTTCGAGTTTTTTGAGACAGCCTTGCTACATAGTCTGGACTGGCCTTCAATTTGCTATAGAGTCCAAGCTGGGCTTGAACTCCAAATCCTCTTGCCTCGGCATTTCAAGTGCTGAGATTACAGGTGTAAACCACCACTCCCAGCTTTCTGCCAAGACAACACAACACTTGGGAGGCTAATGAGCTCAAGGTCATCGTGGGCTACACAGCAAGATCCTGTCTCACTCCCTGCCCCACCCCCAAAAAAGGAAGAGAAGGAAAAAAGTGATTCAAAACCAAGAAACTTGTGTGTGTGTGTGTGTGTGTGTGTGTGTGTGTGTGTGTCTGTCTGTCTGTCTTTCTGTCTGTCTGTCTGTGTCTGCCTGCCTGTCTGAGGACTGAACCCATGACCTTTACACTGAACTACATCCCCAGACATTTTTTACTTTTTATTTCAAGGCAGGGTCTTGCTAAGTCTCTAAGTTGCCCGTGCTGCAGTCAAACGTGTGGGAATTATAAGTTTAAAACCATGAAACTCTTAATATAATCACAAGAATCAACATCTGTCAATTAGAAATCTCTTTGCTATTCTACTATGAATAGTAAAGAAAATTGATTTTTGTAGCTATAATCTACATAAATGACATCACCTATGAGTATATAATTATGTAAAAGTTACAAAAAAAGGAATAACATCTAGTGGTTGATAAAATTATATAATTAAATGTAAACTATAGATATAAACTTAGATTAAAGCTATATTTAAATTGATTAGAGGATAATTTTCTTATTGACTGTGTCAAATGGCTTACTTTACATGAATCTCTGCTGCTGCTATATTCTAATTATATAGCAAGGTAAACGACATGCTCCCCAAATTAATAAAGTATCTGGAAACACTGAGGATACATTCATTTCAAAACTAACTATAAACTTATTTTATATATATATAATTTTTTTTCTTCTTCTTCTTCTTTTTGTCTTTTTGAGACAGGGTCTCGCTATGGAGTTCAGGCTGGTCTTGAGCTTACTTTGTAGCACAGACTGGTCTCGAACTCACAGTGATCCTCCTGCCTCAGCCTCCCTAGTGCTGGGATTACAGGTATGCGCCACCACACCCAGCTCAATTACTTGATATATTTACCACCATAGAACTTCTAACACATGATCAATGAAATCCTTCATATGAGTATGAGCAATTTCCAAAATAAACCTTCAAAGCTTTTTCACTGAAGTATACCATAGATATTATAATGTCAAATGTGCAGCTCCATGTTAGCAAAGGAAACACACACGTGTATCACACTAAGATTAAGATACAGTACTTTTATCAGCATCTCAAAAGTTCCTTCCCAGTCTTTACTGACTGGATTCTCAACACCTGTAACTACTATGCTAACTATGCTAAGTGAAAAGACTACGCTCACTTTACATAAAGAAAATATATAGCATGTACTCTTGTATCTGGCTTTTAAATTTATTTATTTATTTATTTATTTATTTACTCAACAGATGTTTGTGCGATTTATTCATATTGTTTTAAGTACCAGTAGTTAGTTGCTGGTTTTGTTGGTATATAGTACTCATCTATGGAAACTTACACAATTTGTTTATTCTACTACTGATTGATACTTGGAATGTTGTCAGTTTTCAGGCATTATAAAGAGTAATGTAGTAGACATCATTCACAGTATACATGTACCCTTTCTTCTTTTGCTTTGGTCAAACAGGGTCTCTTTATATAGGTCAGGCTGGCCTTGAACTCACAGTGTACCCAGACTGTCCTCTAACTCACGGTAATTCTCTGACTCGGCCTCCCAAGTGCTGGGATTATAGGCATGTGCCACCACTCTTGGCTACATATACCCATAAGCCAATGAGAATATACCTAGAAGTAGACCTGCTGGGTCAGAAAATTCACACCTGTGGTAGATGCAGCCACACCATTTGGCAAGGTGGCCATTCCATACCCCACCAGCATCTAGTTGTTCCACAACAGAACCCTTTTGAATTAGGTTCAACTCAATGAATACATACATTAATGATACATGAAGCTTGAGTTTCCAAAGAGTCTGAACTTCATTGTAAATAGTATCGGCCTGATTAAACAATGATACAGTTCACATGTGAATTGAACCAAACATTTAAATATCAGTTTATATATAACCAAAATAAAATCAAAGCATGTCTCTTTTTACTTTTCTCTCAACAACATAAATCAATCCAGATAGGCCCAACCCTCTCAGGCTAACAAAATCCCCTACACTTAAGATTAGGTAAGAACACAAGGACCAACCTATTATATTTCTAGAAGTGAAAAATCTCTGCATAAAGTGTGAACTAGTGAAGAGTAATTCAAACATTTTCTCAGCACTGATGTGAAAAACACGGTTAATATAAAGTCTTCCTTGAAGATCCTTCTCAGGAATATTTTCTAAAAAAAAAACAGATCAAAAGAAAAGAAATTAAGGGAAGATAATTTCAAAGTTTAGAGGCGTTTTGTGTTTTTGTTGTTTTTTTAGCGCAAAATGGTCTTTAATTAGAATGATCAGCACATTTCAGGACCCTCTTAAAACTCCAAATTTAGAGTTATATACATATGCACCATACAATTACACACAAGCATATATTGTTACGTGCAGTTACATACATATGATCAATAATTCAATTGTTGAAACTCAAAAGCTGTAGAAATGTTTAACTGGAATGATTTCAAATCCTCATAACAAACCACTCAAAAGAATATTTCTTAATAAAGGCAATATTGAAGCAGATAGGATGGTATACACCATGGCCATTACTAGTCCTATCTCTGGATGCTCATATTCCTTCAGTAACGTTAAGTCACCCATGCTATAATATCTCCTACACGCACTAACTTGTCAACCTGAGTGTTTTTCAACTTGACATTAACTTCCCCAAGATAAGGATCACTATCTTCACCTATTCCCAATAGATACACACTAAAAGAATAGGAAATATTGCTGAAAATAGTCTGCCAAGCTGCTAACGTCCAATGGAATACTATCTGGTTTTCTGGGAACTTGATAATCACAATGAAGATGCAAACTACAGGCAGCAAATGAAGCAGTACCTGCTCACTTTCTCTCCTATTCCCTGAACACACAGCCCATAATTATATTTGTCAGACATTGTGCTAAGCACTTTACAATCACTGACTCATCCTCCCTGCAATCCTCTGAGAAAAGTGGTATTATTACCTTCCTTTCCATTTTACAGATAAGGAAACTGAGGCACAGAGAGGACTGCCAAAGTGCCATGTCTAGTGAGAGACGTGTATGGAACATGAACCCACTCCACCTCCAGAGGACACAAATGTAACCTCCGTTTTACACTGCCAGAAACAGTTGAAGAAATTTTTTAAAAAGAAAGCTAAGAATAGGAGTCAGGCAGGATAAAGGAAATAGTGAAAAGCAATCCAACATGAAATTTTAATGATTTAAAGACTGGGATTACTATTTCAAGGATCATGCCACGTCAATACTGAATGAAAACTACAACAAAAGCTCTCCGTATTTCTGAAATCAAGCTCTACAAATTATCTGTCTAAATCATCTGTCAATATTAATCCATAGGAAATAGTCTGATTAAATAAAAGGACAGTCTGGTCTATGAATCAGAAAAACTCTTCTGTTTATGGCTTGACCCCCATCTATCCCTATTTCTCCCTCATTAAATGATTTGTCTCTCTATTTAGCCACTGGTACAAAGGACTTAGGGATACCAAGTACATACCGATTTACCTTCTCCCTGCAACAATACTGTATGAAGACAAAAACTATTCACTGAAATTTCAAATAATAGCTCCTTTGGTATAGAAATGAGTCACTGATATTAGGCAATTTGCTGAGGTTTTGTGAGGTAACTTCCCATTAGGCTTAGAAACAGCTTTTGCTGACATAGAAGTATTATATTCATTATAATAATAACTCAAAAATACACAAAGAAAGCAAAACAACTAGAGCTGATTCTATTGATCCTGCTCATTTCTTCAGAGAACTTAGCCTGACTGTAATTCAATTTTTGATGGCCGAATTCACTTGTTTATTATTTCTCTCCTGTACTTCCATGCGAGTAGGGAACGTGTTGATTTTAAACACTGATGCACATCCAGTACTTGGCACATAAAAAGTGTTAAATAACTTTTAATGAATAAATTACTAATCAAAATGCTGAAAATATCTTATAGTCCATTTTTATAGGACTTTAAATATGCAACCTTTAAAAAGTTTTTTATTTTGGAATAATTTGAGATTTACAGTAGATTAAATTAGGATTTATTCCTCCTGCCCACCTCCAAGTTGTTTTCCTGTACAAGGATACAATCCAAGATATAGTACTACTCTGCATTTCCTTATGAGGTCTCCTTAGTCTATTCCACTCTTTGACAGCTTCTCATTTTCCTTTGTTTTTCATAACCTTGACCTTGGTATTTTTTAAATGAGTGAAGGAACATTATTCAACCCAGCAACTGATTACTGTAAAGAATAAATACTATTTGAAATACTATTTGAAAGTGGCCAATGGAAATAGTATACAGTGAGACAGATAACTACAGGAGAAGCACATGGACGTGGATGAAACTCGAAACATGCTGCCAGTTCTTTGAGGGGATGTAAAACTGTACCAGGTAGGCATGCAAAAAAGCAGTTGATTGAAGCTTAATTTAGTGACAAAGGACACAAAATCTGTTTTATCTTGCGTGTTCCAAAAACTGGTGATCTGAATCTGTTTGACTCAGGGTATTCTTTATAACTGAAAAACCAAGTTCAATTGAGTGTGTTGTTCAAAAATTTCATTTAATCCTGTTGATTCTATTATTTGGCCCACGCACACTTAATTGTTTCTTTGCCTTTATCTCCTCCAGTCTTAAAGCTGTACGCCTACCCAAGATGAAAACACCTGGTGACTATCAAAGGCCTTTAGATAGACGCTCTGTGGAGTATTTGACTGCCAATCAACAACTACAACCCCCTTCAGCCTGAAAAAGGCAGATAGGTTATCGACTATTATTCCCTCATGGAATGTTATAGACAGCTGTGTTAGATAGACTATTACAGGCAGTCAGACCGGACTGGGCCCTCAAATGAGCCAGAGCAGAAGACCAAATATCTTGCAACCTTGGAGGAGACAGACACCTCCCTCTGTCGACCAAATCTCAAGACAAAAGACAAAACAAATGCAACCACGTGGTAAGGACAAAAATTAGAGATTGATACTCTAAATAGGTATGGATCACCTTAAGGAAGCCAGAAGCCAGTAATCCATCCCCTTATAGGCAAAATCTCTGTTTCCGCTTGCTACGTGACTCGCTTCCCTATCAGATCCCGATTTCATCAATCTTACCTGAGCAACTACACTTGTAATCTTATTGGTTGACCATAGTTCTTCTCATCTCATGCCCACCTGGCGAGTTCCCATTTTTCCCCACCTTGGACCCTTCTCACCTCTTAGTTTTTCTCTGTAAAAGTCCCTAGAAAAGACAGTTTTTGATAACCCACTTGGGACCCCTTCTCTCTCTCAGACAGAAATTTTCTTGCTATCAATAAATATATTCTGCTCTTAATAAAAAAAAGAAGAGAAAAAAAATTTTTAAATCTCATATAACTATGCCAGGGTTACCTGGTTTAACTTCTTGGCTGCTTGTCTGACATGCTAACCTATTTCATGGCTTTTTCTCTGGCTTTCATCAAAGGTCTACTTATCCTCACCTTTATTAACTAGTAATTAGTAAGAATTCTCTAATAATCTCATTCCTGTTACTCTTTGCTGGCTCTGCCTCTAATTCACTGAATTCTGTCAGCTATGTTGCTATTCTTATGTGTCCTTCCCATAGCCTAATCTTTGCTTTAGACTTAGCTACCATTCCTGACATAAGGGACTTTGCTTTGGAAACTCTGTTACACCAGGATCTGTCACCAAGACATCCCAGAAGTCTCATGCCCTCAGCCATCTTGGCTATTCCCACTCATGGCTCTAATTCTTATCTCCAGATGTTTCTCAATAATACACTCTTCAATCTTGATGGGTTCTAAACTGTGTAGTATATGGTAAGATCTTTAAAAAAGATGCCAGGCCAGACAGTTCTTGTCTAACTCTTCCTGTCTGGGCTTCATTTAGACAACACATCAAAGAGATTGGTCACATCGAAAGAGTCTACTGCTCCCTCCCCAAACTACAGCACACAGGTGCTAGAGAGGGAAAAGAGAGATCCTGTAATTTTCTCACTCAGGCTGCTCACAAAAGTTGATCAAAAGACTCTCATTTTAAACACAGATATTTGGTTTAAAATGATCTGCCACCATCAGCTCCCTCTAACTACTCCCCACCCATTTCCAAATTTCCTGGGATGGTTTACCTCTTTTAACTTTTCTCATTTTTCCCCCAGTTTGTTTACTTATGAAATGTCTTCATAAATTTATAACTACATTAAAAAGATTCACTATTATGCCTATTTGGCATGTCTGACAAGTCTGAGATCTTGCAACAAACTTAGGGAAAGCAGCAGGAGGACTTGATTTGTGATCTAATTGATAATCTATAAGAAAAGACATTACCCCATAAATCTTAAGGAACACCTCCACAAATAGAAGGCTGAAAGTTACATGGAAGTTCTTATTGATATAAAGTTTAACAGTCTTTAAAAGGGCACCAGGAAAGAGCAAAACATGGTGAGGCTCAATACAGAAATGAAACATTCATTTCATGTGCACAGCTTTTATAATATGTAATGCCTCTGCTGCAACTTATCATCAATGCTACTTTTATAGGAACTTGATAATGAAACTACTTTTTCAGGACCATATGTAAAAAAGAACTGGTGAGAAAAAGAAGGAAATGCTTGTTTTGGTGCCACTTACCCATTTGGCCACTGGGTGCCAGAGTAGATCTTCCTAAAGTCCTAAATTCAGGAAGACTGGGTTTAACTAATTTGTATCCTGCTGCACACTACAGCGTGAATGTTAACGGCCTCAATAATAGACACTACCCTTGAGCTTTCCCAATGACTCTCACTACACTGACTTCATTATCAATTTTTTAAATACCTACTTAATAAGTATGCAAGCCCCAGGTTATTGGTACTAGATTAGAAAAAAAGAGAGAAAATGATTTGCTATAAAACTTCTTACAACTACTTTTTATTTTTATATTTTCAACCTTTGCTGTCTCTTTTCTTTTTCTTTCCTCTCCCTTTTCACTCCATCTTCCCCTGTTCCTCCTTCCCTCTCCTCATGAGCTAGCACAAAAAAAAAAAAAAAAAAAAAGTGAGCACACAGTGAAAGGGTGACTGTCTGCAAGCCAGGAGGAAAGTCCTTACCAAAAACCACCTTCATGGGACCTTGACCTGGGTCTTCTTGCTTCCACAATTACAAGAAAATAGATTTCTGTTATTTATGCTTCATAGTCTGTGGTATTTGTTAAGGCAGAATGCAGTGACTAAGAGAACTAGTAAGTAAGCTCTGGGCAGGCTCGGACCCTTCTGCCCTTCTCTTCTCTGGGAGGGGTCTAGGTGCACAAAGAAGCTGATGGTCAACTAGCTGCATGGCTTTAGATTGAGCTTCTTTAATTCTTATTTCCCCTACCAGTACAGCAACAAGCAGCCCAAATAAATTAGCACATCATTCTACCTATCAAATGTGAGCATCTTAACCTGCTTGGTATGTAGGCGTGGGCCTGCAGATTTTTACAAATAGATTTGCTCTTACAGGATACTGCTCCATTTCTACTACCCAAAAGCTTGGAGCTTATAAGCTATATGTAATAGATATTTTTAAATGCTGGGCTTTGAAAGAAGATAGATTAGATTTAACAGACCTTCTTCTACTATTTCCTTACCTTCTCTCTAACTTCCACTCCTTTCCTGGTTCTTTATAGGGCAAGGTTATATCTAATGCAACTAAATTCTCAATTTGCATATACAGTACCTAGTGCAAAGATAAATATTAAAGTGTACTTGAAATTTTATTAAAATTTATTACCAAATTTCTTTACCTTCGCCAACTGAATCTGAAGTGCTGCTTTTATCCAGAGAAAGATATTCATTTTTATTCAAGTCCAGTGATCTCGATGGCCCTCTACTCAGCCTCTTCTCTGAAGTTAACAAAGGACTCTTTTTGATCTGTTTCTCACTTTGGGGCTCCTCCTGACCTAAACCCTAAAAGGTAAATAATATAACTTAAGTATTTTTTAAAAACATCATACGATATAGTAAGAAATTTAGTATTAAACATGCTTTGAAATGCTGCTCTTTGAAAAATATTTATAGAATTGTGTTTGTTAGTGTTAAATCACATCTGCAACGTTGCTGACTGTGGATTCATGATGTGTTAATAACAGACAGTATATCATCCTGAAGTAATGTATTAAAGCATAATGAACAACACATTTATGAAAAATCTGATACAAAAAGAACTCGCAGAAAGTTCACATTATATAAATCTCAAACAGAAGGGAAAGGGTACAAAGGAGAAAATAATGGAACACTCAGTTCTTTGGGACGGGCAAGGGACAGAAGCTTGATCTAGTCTGCTTTCCCAGCCAATGCCTGCCCCAGCATCTCAAGGAAGAGAATTCACCCATCTCTCTAAAGCAGTAAGGGAGAGATTATCTGTCACAAAGTGTACAGTCAAGGAGGGAAGAGAAATTAACTTCATAGGAAGTTTACAGGAGCACAAAGGGCTATGCTTTTAGAAACTAAGAGATCAGGCATTAGAATATATTCAATATGTGATGCTACCTATACTTTCTGGGATGGCTGAATAAAGACACATCAATTTTACAATAAGTTAAATGCTAGGCACTAAAGCACGAATGATATTGCTATGGTAGTATTCAAGGGCGATGGTATTATAATCAGGCTTAGTAGGATAATGTAAAAAATCTGTATAAACTATATGGCAAAGTACTTTCTTATACCCTGAGTGTGTACACAGTGTTTCACCAGTGAAACAGATGCAAGAACATATACACAATCCTTACGCTTTCTGCCCCAGGAGATCCTTGAGCAGCAATGAACAGAGAAGCAGCTCCAGGGAGGATATAGGCTCCCACTGGCCAAAACAGAAAGTAGAACAATGACTGGGACCCAGGACACAGCTGATTAAAGATTTAGCCTGCGCTAATCAGAGGACTGATTCTCCAAGCAGAGATTACTGCTCAAACTGCAAGCTGATACACTGGAGAGATGCACGTTACACAGCATGCGCTTACTTAGTAGACAACCCAGGGCTTCTTCAATAGATGCTAACTAGAGTATATTTCTCTGTAGCTCCACACTTACGTTTCTTCTCCTGTTGAAATTAAATTATATTTCTTAGTATAAAGAATATACATAAATGCATACAGGAAAAATAATAGTCACTATTTTAGTGGTTGGTATTTGGATTTTTATTTTTCTATATATTCTATTCACAAAATTTTATAAAAAGCATTAATTGTGTAATTTTAAAACTCATTATTATCTTGAAAAATATTATTTCTGACTTTTTGTTATTTCCAAGTTTGTTGGATGTGAAATTAAAATAAAGTAACATACAACCATACTGTTCTTGAATGTACAAAGAAATAAAAATAGAACCAAAGTTCTACATAATTTATATTACATAATCTGATAATAGCTATACTAAGTATCAATAAATGTATGACTGGTTTAAAGCATTATTCTTCCACATTCCATTCGTTTTCTGAAAGAGAATGTAATTTTTTTTTTTAGGGGCAAAACTAGAGGCAAACTAGGCATGTTGGCACACAACTGTAATCCCAGCACTTGGGAAGCTGAGGCAAGAAGACTGCCTTGAGTTCAAGGCCAGGCTTGGCTACATAATGAGTTCAAGATCATCCTGAACTACACTATGAAACTCTGTCTCAAAACACAAACAAACAAACAAAAAAAGCAAACAAATAAAAAACTAGAGGCAAAAACAAACAGGTTAATTACTCCAAGAAGAGGTTTGAGAAGACATTGCCAGGTTATTGAAAGGACTCAAGCAGAGATTAGCAGTTCTGAGAACCCAGTTCTCAAAGTCACACTTTTGTAAAAGGACAAGGAGACTGCAAGAAATCCCCTATCTTGTTACCTTCCCCAAGTGAAGCGGTTTCATCTTCTCAGTGAGAACACAGAAAGAGGTTAACACAGAATCGAATTTCTTGCACCACTAGTAAGTCCCTCAGTGTCCCTAGATTCCTAAGTTTTTCAAGAAATCCACAGCACAAAACCAGACTGAGGTAGAGGCATGAAGGATGATGGCTGCCTAGGACAAGTTTATAATGTGTGGGCCTTTCACACAAATGTGTTCTCCTTCAGAATTTTCTCAACATTTACTCAGAGGAGATGCTGGGAGTTCCCTAGACCAAGGCAGGAAAGGACCACTGCTGGCCATATGCAGGCTCATTTTCAACAGTATGGTTTTTGGATATTTAATGTGTGCTAGGCACTATTCTAAGAAAAAAAAAGATAGATAGATAGATAGATAGATAGATAGATAGATAGATGTTCATTTAATTCTTTTTAAAATCCTTCGAGTTACTATCTTCATTTTATAGTTAAGAACAGCAAAGTGAGTTCTTAAGTAGTTAAATTAGCTTATTTAAGGTCATATAGTAAAAGGAACATGGTAGAATTTGAAGCCAAAGTCATGCTCCAGACCAATAAACCCAGTTTGGGCCTCAAACGTGGATCCCTATCAGGAGAACAAAAGCTGCGAGACAGAAGCACTCTTAGTGCTCAGAATGTGCTCTTTTATATTAGTCTTCACTAAGAAAATGATTCCCGCTGGGGATCTAGCTCAGTGGCCTAAGTGCCTGCCTAGCAAGTGCAAGGTCAGGAGTTCAATCTCCAGTGCTGTAAAAAAAAAAAATAAGAAAATGACTCCCTAGGAAAATGACTGTTGCTAAGTCTGCAGTAAACAATACGCCAAGTGTGTGGGACATGTTGCAGTGCCAATAAAAAGGAAGTAATCAAAATTATTGGTCATTTCTAAAAGATAAAGAAGCATTCTTGAGAGAGGAGCTCTTGTTAGCAGAGGGACCAAACTCAGTTTAATAATAATAATAAGGATTCAAAGTGATTGAAACTCACTGACATTTAAAAACCAACACATTTATAATGATACTTGAAAACATGATCATTGAAAGAAAGGAAGAAACTTGCCAACTAACTAACTATAAAACCCAGTACGCACCTGGATCTGCTTTCTGAAGAATGCAGCTTAAGCAACAGGGTTTAAGAAGCAAACACTGTTAGTTGACTGCTGCTCAAAGGCTCAGCTCCTCATTCAGAGCAAATTCTCTCTACCACACACACGACTCAACCTGGGGAAAATCCTACCCACTACACATTTCTATATCTTTTTTTTATTTTTAAATAGTAGTCATACTCCTTATAGATGTTGCTCAGGAGACAGCCTGATAGCTCTGCACTTTACCTAGCTTTGAACAAAACCATGTATTTTCCCATATATAACCTCTGGTACTTGGAGACTTCAACCTTATCTCCCAAAACACAGTAGCAGCCTGATATCCTAAGTGTTTAAATATTTTGTATTTACTGGAAGAAAGATAGCCTCTTTAATAAATGGCACTGGAAAAACTGGCTTTCCACATGCCAAAGGTTTAAAGTAGACACCTATCACCACACACTAAACTAAAGTCAAAATGGATCAAGGATCTAAATATTAAAATAGAAACACTAAATCTACTGGAAGACAAAGTAGATAAAATCTTGAAGACATAGGGGTAGGTGGAGAGTTTATGAACAAAAACCAAACTGCCTGGGAAGTACTTCAAAGAATCAGCAACTAAGATCTCATCTTTTTAAAAAGTTTCTGCACATCAAAAGAAATCAACAGAGTGGAAAAGAACCCTCACAGATTGGGAAAAAATTTTTGCCAATGGTCCCTCAGACAAAACACTTCTATCTATAATGTATAAAGAACTGAAAAAAATCAGTCCACCCAAATTGAAACACCCAATCCAAAAATGGGTATCTGAGATGAATACACACTTCTCAGATGAAGAAATACAAATGGCAGATAAACATGAAAAAATGTTCAGCATCATTAGTCATTAGAGACATGCAAATTAAAACAATGCTGAGATTCCATCTCACCTCAGAAAGAATGGCCAAGATCAAGAAATCAACCAATAACAAATGCTGGTAGAGCTGTGGGGATAAAGGAACCCTTCTGAGTTGTTGGTGGGACTGTAGACTAGTACAACCACTGTGGAAATCAGTGTGAAAATTCCTCAAAAAGCTAAGATTAGAGGTCCCATGTGATCTAGCTATCCCCCTTCTGGACATTTTCCCAGAAGAATTAAAAACATCATACCACAGTGATATATGTGCACCCATGTTTATAGCAGCACAATTTGTAATAGCCAAATCTTGGAAACAACTCAAATGCCCATCAACGGAAGAATGAATAAAAAAGATGTGGTATTTTCATACAATGAAGTACTACTCAGCTGTAAAGAAAGCTCGACTCAAGGCTTTTATAGGTAAATAAATGCAACTTGAGACCAAACTCGTAAGTGAAACAAATCAGACTCATATGTGTAAATACTGTACTGTCTCTCTAGTGTAAGAATCTGAAAGAGTAAATAAGATCCAAAATCTACAACACATATTGTGAAAGAGTAAGAAACTGCTGAAAGGGAAAAAACAACTGGGATAGGGGAAAGGAAAAATCAAGGAAAAAGGAAAAAGATATATTTGCGCATATATATATATATATATATATACACACACGTACACATACATAAGATAGCTAAGATGATTATACTACTAAT
>RJWT010005636.1:0-30372 GCA_004365215.1 Cuniculus paca | reverse complement strand
TTTTTTAAAACATTACATTATAAGTAGATTTTTAAGCAATATGCAGCAATGAAAGGGAGAAAAGTGAAATTCATGACCTACCCCATTGCTGAAAGGCCTGGGTAGCTTAACTCTGAACAACTGGTTGAATTGAATTCTGCACTTAAAAAAAACACAGGAAATTGCATACAGAAAAGAAGACAGTAACATTTACTTTTATACATGGCATAGGCATTGACAGTCACTGTTGCTTTTTTTGTTCTATCTCTAAATAGTAGAAGGCATGAGAAGACTTGAGTTCTTATTTAGATTCTGCCTCTACTTTCCTCTAAGGACTTAGGCATCTAAGAGGAAGGAGGAAGACCTGAGAACTGTGTGCTACTTGCATAGGCCCTGTGCTCAGGAAGGCCCTGCCTCATTTCATATTCTGCTGTTGATGTCTTGAAATTATTAATAATTTTTTTAACAAAAGGTCCTGTATTTCACTTTGCTCTAGCCTTGTAAATGATGTAGTCAGTGTAGTGGGAGCAACATTAATGTGTCTGTACTGGCCCTCAAATCTGACACCACAACCCATGCTGTTTAACAAGTAATGTTTATTTTTTAAATGTGATGATTACACATTTTCTAACATTACTTCATCACCTAATATTCTTTACCTCTAGGTCATACAAAATGCTCTGGTACTTGTACCAGTTGGTTCTTTTCATCCTAATTATTATGTCTACTTGAAATTTTTCCTTGATCTTTTCTCTAGATTAATTTAATTACCTTCCTTTTGTGTTCCTATATACCCTATATGGTTTTTTAAAAATAGTTTTTACAGTTAGAACTTGTTTCTATCCCTCTCACTTTTTATGTTCCTTTAAATCAGATATTGTATCTTAATTGGCTTGCAATTTATAAGATGTCTGATACATACTTAATCTCCATAAAAGTAGGTCACATAGGCCTTTGGTGGAAAGAATAAGAATATCATGAAATTTTAATTTTAAACTTGAATTTAGCAGGAACTTCAAAATGCTCTGTTACAATAGATGTCTATGAAAAAACTGGAGAGTCCTTAAAATAAACATGGGTAGAGTCCAATAATGGAAAAGAAAACTCAGCATAATGTTTTTGTTTTTGGTGCTGGAGATAGAATCCAGGCCCTTGCTCATGCTAGGCAAACACTCTACCTTTGAGCCACACTGCCCACAGCTGGTGCTTGGTTTTATTAGAGATGAGAAAGTTGAGACAATGCATAGCCTACAGCAGAGTCATTGGGATGGAGAAAGTAAAGACCCATGATGAGTAAATGCCTTTTGTTTGCAACAATAAATTCAGAGAATACTATTAGCCTTCTGCTTATACAGAGCTGTATACAAATTGGGTTGACACCATGGTGGATGTGAGCATAACTTTTTGTTTGAGTTTCTTCCACCATAATGGAGCACCGGTCCCTTCAACCTGACTCCACTCCTCACTCACCTTCCTGGTCTTCAGGAAGCCCAGGAAATCCTTCTTTGTATAATAGAAATTCTCACATGCTTTGGAATGGATGCTGTAGATTGATAACACAAAAAATCAGAGCCTGAAATTGTTCACATTAAAAAAAAGATAAATATTTTAATGAATGTCTTAATAGCTTCTTGAAGAGTTGTAATCCAGATCATTTTTATTTGATTACAGAAAGTAGTAGGAAAAACAAACAAAAAAAAAAAGTAAGCAAGCCCAGAACATGAAAAATTTTCCTATACAGAGTGATTTGATTTTAAAAATCCTTTTAGGTTTCATTTCCTTCTTTCTTTAGCTTGATAGTAGCACTTAACTGAAAAAAAAAAACTTTCTTGAAAAATTAGGACAGTCTCAGATGTGAAATGTTTTCTGCTTCTTTTTTAGATGGAAAAACTGGGAACTAGTTTGTATTATTAGAACCACAATTTTCAGTGTTTTGTTTTGGGTACTAAGATTGAACTCAGGGCCTTTACCCTGAGATACAACCCTACCCCTTTCTTGTTCATTTTTAAATTTTGCAAAAGGGTCATGCTAACTCACTAAGTTGCCCAGGCCGAACTTGATGTTATACTCTCCTGCTTCAGCCTCCCACAATGCTGAGATTACAGGTGTGTGCCACCATTCCTAGCTTCAAGCTCATCTTGGTTTTTATTTCCCTTCAATTGTGTGATCATAGCTAAGAAGCTTTGGGTGAATCATTTTATCTTGGGGAGATTTAGATCTGTTGTCTATAAGGTTTAGGGGATCTTGCATGTTCTTTTGAGTTCTGACAGTGAGTGCAATGAGAGGGTGATGGTAGAGAGGGACTGTGAAGGTGCTTGTAAACATATTTGCCAGATTTACCCAAGAATATCAAGCATCAGGAACTATAACACTTAGGATGAACTTTTTTTTAAGGCACAGAGGACAGCACACATAGAACCAAGGCATTCTTCCTTTGTCTCACTTTAGACGTCTTGTGGAATCCTTACACATGGATTGAATTGCTTTCAAGTATGGCAGTCAACAATAATATGAAACAGAAATAATGTGATGACTGGTTCTCTAGCTATCCAATGTCTGAGATGGGAATTAGAAAAGGTTGGGGCTGTTCAGTAATTGTTTGTGGCTATTGTGCATATCTGCTTAAAAAGAATTAAAACTGTTCAAAGTTCTGTATCTTTTGTCATTTATTATTTTTTTGAGTATCTACTATTGGTTAGGCATTGGTGATGTGTAGTCAGTGGGAGAAGCAGATGTGGAATAAAAATCAAACCAGCACATAGATAGTGACAAAGTGATACTGTCAAGGACAATAAAGGGCAAATAGGAAAGTGGAATAGGGTCACTCATTTAGGTTATGGCCACAAAGAGAATCTTCTCTGAGGAAGTAACATTTGCCTAACACATGACGCATGAAAGGGAAGTAGTTAGGAAAGGAAGATTTCAGACAAAAATGTTGACTAAGGCTAAGGTTGAAAAGAGCTACAGGGAGTTTGAAAACAAAAGTTGTTTGTGTCAAGAACTTTGAGAACAGGAACACAGAGTAAATATGGAAAGTTTGTAAATTTTGCAGTCCTTGATATGGGATAGATCTTTTACATATTTTGAGGGCAGAATCAACAGGACAATGTCTGAATGCCTCTGGGATTTTGTTTCCTTGTTTGGTTTTAGATTTTGTTTACTTCATCGTCATTATTCTAGAAGTCTCTGCAACACCTAAGAGCCATTTTCTATTTCTCCCTCCTGCTCAAGTAAACAAAACTTTACTTATGAAAACTATGTGAACTGAAGCATGCTGAAGGATTATCCCAAAAGGAAGGAGCTCTGAGGACTGAAGGCTGGGAAAGAGAGTGGGAGTTTCCAACTTGAAGGTGGGTGAGGGTAGATGGTTTTATATTTACTATTGAGTATACAGTGGGGACCTTGCTCTGGTCCCATGCGGCTCCATGCTGATGATAGATCATTGGTGGAGAGCATTGTAGATACCTATGTGGACAACTTTACCAAGGTCACCAGCTTCAGCTTACCACAGAGAGTATGAGACCACTGCGTTCAAATGGACCACTGGGTTTGACCCATGGACATTTCAGTGATGAACTGAATTTTCTCTTAGGTTGTATGCTGTCTTCAGCCATCTCTGTTCTCATATCATCTTTGAGAGGAAGAAGGGGACCTTAAACATTACTGAATGCTATTTCCCATGTCTAGGGAGTGGTGGCCTAATTAAGTGTGCTTACCTAATTTTTGAAAATAAAGAAATTTAACTGCATCTGAGGGCTGAGGAGCTACTCTTATATAACTGATAATTGTGGCATCTTAAACAAAAACTAGACTTTATTTGTTACTATTCATGCTGATAGTGATGGAGGACTGGCAGTTTTAAAAATCACTTTGGAAATAGATTTTGAGAAAATGGCACTAAAAAGAAGGCTGAGGCTGGACTAAGCATGGAAACAGCTGGAGAACATGTGGCCTTCTGCACATGTGGGAGTCATCACATGCAATGGGGGCAGAGACATTCCAGATGTTTCCATCCCTCCTGCTTCGATTCCCATTTCCCAACACCTCCCCAAAGTGGCCATCCTTGAGCAGGCTGAGCATGGTAAGGGTTGATGAAACACCTTGCCATATGTGGATTGGGTACAGCGGCTCCATGGCCCAGGTGGACCCAATCCAATCACTTTAGATTTACAGAACAATTTAGAGCACAAAGATAGTCAGTTTCATACATCTGGGTGAGAAAATGAAGTATTTCCTAAGGCCAGATCTAGTGAAGTCTATGAATAACTCCCAAATGTTTACATCACCTCTTCTCCTCATTGAATTTCTGGGACATAGAAGTGAATTAATCATCATCATCATTCATTACACACAACTGGCCTATATTTGTTTATTTGCTTGCATGTTTTTTAGATTGTAATAAAATCTTAAACTGCACTACCCATTATGGCTTGTGTCTAGATGTCCCCCCAAAGGCTCATGCAGTTATAGGTAGGGCCTTTGCAGAGATGGATGAAACTAGAGTGTGTAATTGATTCATGGTGCAATGCTAGGATTAAATGTGCTAGGTTTAAATGTGCATAAACACTAAATCAGTCCATTGATTGGTTTGACACCACCCTAATCCTAGTGGCCTGAATATAATATAACAGAAAGAGGTTTGTCTCATCTCTTTTTTTTGGCTTGCTTTGCTACCTCCTACCTACCATGAACTGTTTGTTTCTACTCTGTGATGCCTGTCTGCTATGTCACCCTGCTTTGGAGCCAGTCAATTATGGACCAAAACCTCTATAAGCTGTAAGCCAAATAAACCTTTCCTCCTTTAACTTTGGGTGTTGAAAATTTTGCCTCAGCAACAAGGATAAGTAACTAAGACACCACCCCAAATAAATGCTCAGATCTGCATGATAATTGACATCCAACCATCAGGCCTTCACGTTTCATCTCTACCTCCCTTTTATCCGAAGTAACCTCAATATCAAATTCCTCATCCCATACTTTCCCTTTTATACAACACAGGAAAGAAATATGACTAACCAAAATGTGAAATGACATTTAGAATAGATAGTAAACAAGAAATGTATGATTATAATAAAATACCACTTTATAGCTATCTCACTGATAAACAATGAAAGAGTTTGATGACACCAGTTCTCTGAGGGGATATAGATCCACAGCATCACTTATGCATTCCTAGTGGAGTTTGAGTTGGTACAGCAACTTTGGAACACAGTTTTTCAGTGTTTTCTAAAGGCATGCAGCTATCTATTCCATGATTAGGATGACTATATAGAGCCTAAATCAAGACTTTTTTTTAAGAATAAAAAAGGGGCTTTAGCAGATGTGTTCCAAGATCAGCAGGTGTTAAAGGGTGTGACCAGGGAAAACTGGGACATACTGTATTGTCATATATTTAAGACCCAGAAAATCCATTCCTGGGAGACAAATAGGAGCCCTACAAGGAACGCTGGTAGCAGCTCTATCTACCTGAGCAAAAGTTCACACACAACCTTTCACCCAGTCAATATAATATCTAGGAATTTATTGTAAGAGAAGAATATTAGCTAAAAGCAAACATTTACCTACAATGTTGCTCATCCAACTATTTTTACAACACTGAAAATCTGAAAACTCTCTAAATATAATTGTTTCAGAACAGGTTTAATGATTGTAGTGCACATGTTAAAGGGATTATTAGTTAAGAACATATCACAGAGAAATATTTATAGGGAATATTCATAATATGTTAGGTAAAAACAGGCTACAAATCAGCATGCTCACCATAACACCATTTTTATAAAACAAATATGTACTTTAAAAAATATAAGGGGGATACATTTTACAGTATTTTTAATAGATATCAGTGGATTTCTGAAAAATGCTTTTCTAATTTTTAAATTTGCTTTTATGTCTGACTGCATTGCTCTACAACAATCGGTCATTTTTTTGGGCATTTTGGTTAGCAAATAAAAAGAGGCAAGCAAGTGAAAAATAAATCCTATTACACCACAACAGTGTTTGGAGCTGGGGATATAGCTCAGTGGCACAGTGCCTGCCTGGCAAGTGTGAGGTCCTGAGTTCCATTCCTGGTACCAAAAGAAAAAAAAAAGAAAAGAAGAAAAGGAAGAGGTAGAGTATTTGACCTACAGGCTGTTTTGTTACTGTGACTGTGCTCTTTTATGTTGTTTTATGTCCAGAGTATCCTGAACAGGCAGCTTTTCTTACACGGCTCCCATTACCAAGCAAAATTTTCGACTACATCTGTGAAAGATTACATCAGTAGGTCAAAGACTGTGGTTAGGTGGCTAAAAGCAAAAATTAGTTCACTGTCACCAGTAACTCCTGAACTGCAGTCACTCAGCAACCTACCGAGATTATTAGTATCTTAAGTACAGCGAAGAGAGTGTGAAGAGGCCACTAATTATGTGGATGGAAACTTATGGACAGTAGATACTAAGCTTATCAAGAATGTAAAAGGTTAGGAGAGGCACTTATCAGAGGAGTTTGCGCAAATCTGCTTTAGTAATCAGAAAAGAGGCATATTGAGTCTGCTTGAGGTCAAAGGGCAACAGAGAGAGCCCATGTGCTGCCATAGTAGGAATCTCTCTCTTGGACATTCTGTAAATGGAGAATGGAGCACGGTCTTTGTTTCTGATACAGGAAGATGAATGATCACTGTTCTTGACAAGGAAAACTAAGGTATTCTATGAAGTCTTCAGAGTCATGAAGGCCCAAGATACGGCCTATTTCTGAGCGCAAACAAACGTTAGGAGGCCAGACTTCCACCTACTGGTAGCTGACTAGCTGTAACACCTTTGAGGGGAATAGGATCCTGTCAGTTTGGAGACCCTGTGTCCAGACAAGGTCTTCAAGGCCATGGGGACGTGATCACACCATTGGTGGTGGTAGATTCCATCCCAAAGGGCCTTGGCTGGAGAGACTCTAACGAGTGAGAATCATGGGCTTCACAGTATTGTGGTGGTGAAACTCAAAGAATTCATTATTTTTGAAATTTTTCAGGAGTGCATTTTCATAGTGTTCAACTAACTAAAAACAAGAGTAAAACAAAATTGTCCTGGGCAAGTGGCCCCAGTGATGTCAGCTTGGTCATACTCGCATGATAGTAATCACTATTAAACATTCCCTATGGAACTGAGCACTCTTATGAACTAAGTATATAATGTGCATTATTTCATATAATTCTTTATGAAATAAGATACAATAATACCTCAGTTCACAAACAATTTGGTTTGCTTGCGAACAATTTGCTTTGCAAACAAAAGCATTCGGCAAAATTTTGCTTCCATTTGCAAACTTCACATCAGGTGACAAACATACCATGGCCATCTTCCTCACACAAACACAAAGTAGCCATCTTCCCCCAAATTGTAAAACAAACTAAATTCATAAACCAAGTTACCACTGTATGGCCATTATCATTCTACAGATGAGAAAAAGGTATCTTAGAAAAGTTAGATAAATTTTCTAAAACCAAAGATGTAGTAAAGAAATCTGAATTCAGGAGCATCTAACTCCAAAGCCTGCTGAGGATCAAAGGGCATCAGCGAGCCCCCGTACTGATATGGTGGTAGGAATCTTTTTCTTGGCACTTCTCTAACTGTAGAATGGCCTTTGTTTCTGATAAGGGAAGCTTAATATTCAGAAGTATTCTATGAGGTCTTCAGAGTCAGTGTCACACATGGCTGCCTGTGAATATTTGGCAGACAATTTGTTATTTTTCAACTAGAGGATGTACTTAGAGAAAAACCATTTTTGTTCAGATAGACTCTAAAAGTTTTTCAGATAGGAAGACACAGCATTCGTTCATTATATAACCAGTTCTGAGTGGTACTTCATTAATTATTGGTTGCACAAATTACTACCCAGTTCCCACAGAGCATCCTGGCCTAATAAGATGTTCTGCTGAAGTCTATGGTCTTTTCTTCAAAGGAATTCCTAATCTCATGCCAGAAATCTGAACAACACCATAATCCTTTATCAAATGAAACTCTCTCAGTTGTGGGGAGATCGCAGGAATAAGGAGCATTGTTTTGTCCACTACTTAGTTCAGAAACCTGCAGTGATGATTGGGAGAAAAAAACTCAGGCTCCAAAAGAGTCACAAAAGATTTTATGTGTGACTTTCCTTTCTCACCAATTTAACTCCAACAAGGAAAGAATCTGCCGTAGCACTTACACCGTCACTTCTTGGCTGACCATTCTGTAATGATTTCCCTCCACTAAAAGGGGAGGAAGACTGAGTTCTTCTTTATTGAGCACCTACCTTGTATCTGCTGAGAGCTTTCCCTAAATTATTCATTTTATCTTCTTGTTTATTTGTGATACTGGGGATTAGGTCCAGGGCCTTTGAATTGAGTTAAATCCCCAGACATTTCTTTTTTTTAAATTTTGAACCAGGGTCTTGCTAAATTTCTCAGGCTTGACTCGAACTTGTGATCCTCCTACTTCGGGCTCTGGCAATACTTACTTTCCTCTTTTTTTTGCTTCAGTGCCAGGGATTGAATTCAGTGTTGTGCACATAGTTGGAAATCATTCTGTCAGTGAACTGCATTCCCAGTCCTCCTTTCTATTTTTAAAGCCTTTGGGGGTGTAGGGTTAGCCATTCTAATTTTACTGCCTCACTCTAGACTGTGTTCAGAGAGAGAATAAAAGACAGGTGGAAAAAGTATACAAAAGAAGAGCAAGAGGGTCTTTAGAGGGATCTTCTTTTCACTTGAAAACATTCAATTAATGCCATCTAAAATAATGCAAACACATACTTTCTCCTCTTGGACTTTCCCATCTTTGGAGGATGAAGGCTTTGGCATTTGTTTTAGTTACTTTTTTCTCGTTGCTGGGACAAAATACCTGATGCCCAAAATGAAGGAAGGAGAGGTTTATTTCCTTACAGTTTCGGGGGTTTCAGTCCCTATTCAGCTGGTTTCAAGGAAGGGTAACGGGGCTGAGGGGGCAGCCATTCATGGCAGCTGCAAACAGCAAGAGCAAACCGCACAAAAGGCTTCCTTCTCAATCCTACATTGAATACTGGCTCCACCCCTGGGCGGGTGCAGGACTCACACCTCCAATCCCAGCGCTACACAACGAATCAATCATAAACCTTCGATTCAGTTGCTTTCATGACTACATAAGACGGGGAGGGGGCATCTATATACAAACCATAACAGCATTAAATATCAAGATTGACATTCACAAGTTTCTGACTCTACTTCTGACTTGCTCTTCTGAGTCTATCTGTATGCCCATTTTATTTTTCTGCCACAGGAAGATAACTGCACAGATCTACCTCTGTGAATTCATAAGCTATGGGACAATATCTATATAAATTATCACTTTGCAATGACATTAACAAGAAAGCAGCATAGTAGTTGCCTACATTTGCTGTACTTAAGTTCCTTTCTCTGCTTCTTCAAGCATAATTAGGACTGAAAAATCCTACTAGGTCTTTCCTTAGAAACCAATGACCCTCCTGGGTCAGAATGCATGAAGTGATCGGCGTGGTTAAAGTGAACAGAAGTCTCCATCCTTTTCCTGTGTGTGCTCCCATTCTAGTCATTGGCAGATTAGAAGATTTCTTACCATCTATTTCTAGTACTGCAAAATGTACTGATTTGTTTTCACAGTTTTATTTTGGTGGTTGGTAAAGTCTATATTTGATTGAAAACTGTAGGAAAGAAGTATTTGGTGTGTCTTTAACATGGTGTTCTATTTTAGAGAAATATGTGATTGTGTTGGATTCACCCCTGAGCAGCTTGGTTGGGTTGCCAGTGATTCGATCCTGGGCGGCCCTTTCTTTTTACCTGTGGCTGTGAAATGCCACCTTCTCCTTCCCTGGGAGCCAGAATGTTCTGTGAGGTGAAGAGGCCCAGAGAGAGACATGAAGGACTAAAGCAGAGTCCCACAGAACAAAGGGGAGGAGGCCACTAGCCATGGTTTTGGGAATTTGTAGAAGCTGAGCACTCAGATTCTAATTTAAGTGTTCTAATCTGTGGCAAGTGTTAGGCTACAGTCCTACACTATGAGAGATAAGGAAAAGTGTGGATGACAGTGGAGGAAACTCTTCTAGCACTTGCAATCCAAGTGAAGAAAGTTATCAGAAGTGAAAGAAGACTCTCACTTATAAAGCAATTTTGTCCATAATGAACTACTCTGTAAAGAAATTCTGATCCCATATAATGTTATAGAGCATACAATAAATTTTACCAAAAGATGAATCATTAGGCTTTTTAAAGGGAGAACACATTCATGTTCAGTAACCTGAATTCATGAGGGTAACAACTAAACACTGGAATTTCTTCAATAATCTGTGAAGTATCTACAGTTCAACCAGGTTGCTAATGCTGATCTCTAGTAGATACGAAAACCAAGAAATCCAGAGAAATGGCATATTTCTGAGAAAGGAGAGAAACACCCATATTTTAAAGAATGATACCCCGATAGTGTCCTTGTTTTTCTAATACTGGTTTACATCGGGCCATCAGTTTCTTATATGATACCATGTTGTAATAATGTCATATGAGAAATTTCTTAGGAGAGTGGATTTTAAGTGCTTTTCCCTGACATATAAACAATATAGTATACACAATGTAATACATATACACAATATAATACACAATTGTGTATAATATTATGTTGTATATACACAATATAATACACAATTTGAAAGCTGTAATCCCTCAACTATGTATAAGCATACAAAAACCTCATGTTGCATACCTTAAATATACAATAAAAATTGTAAGAAATTTTGTTACTATCTACTGTGGATCCTCTCCACATACACTTTAAATAAAATTCATTATTCTATAAGTTGCATTCACAAAATACAGTGGATATTTACATTTTAAAAAATTGATTACAATAGAAGACACATTGCCATCAGTTCTCCTCAAGACATCTCCCTAGCTTTGAGCATTCTTATCCCATCATTCTTGCCACTTCAGTAGGTAAGAAGCAACCTAACTTGGCTTGGACAGATCTTTGTTATGAGAAAGCATCTGTCAAATGTTACCTAAATATCTTGTAGAATGGTGGCTTTCAGAGTTTAGTAACTCTAGCAGCAGCATCAGGATCATCTGGGAACTTACCAAACATGCAAATTTGTAGGCTGCACCCTAGAACTATAGAAATTAGAAATTTGACTGCAGACTTTGTGCTTTATGTTTTAATGTCCCTCCAGGTGATTCTAAGACTACTGTTCTAGGAATAGTTTTCTCTCTTGGGCTGCTCTACACATCTGGCAGATGTGTTTTGATCTGAAATCTCACAGAGGGAGATACATTTATATGTCAGGGCCCTGCTGAAATGATGCTATATCAATTACAGTATTTTTCTTTGTTTTTGATCAATTAGTGACGAATTATTCCTAAAGAGACAAAAGCTGGAGTTTCAGAATGTGGGCATCCGAGGGATTCGTGGTCTGAAAAAATTACAATATGAAAATCCTGCTCTAATTGTGTACAGGATCTATGAAGCAGTTGATGTAACTATCTCCACAGAGGTCAACTTTGCATAACAGATAATCAATTTCCCAGCCATCACTGATATGAGCAAATCAGTAAACTTGGCCATTACAATCACACACCAAAACATGGTCATCTTTCAAAGGTGCAGGTGTATCACTGAACCCTCCCCTGAAACAAAATGTATCTTTATGGATCAGATTTATGAAGCAGAGAAAAGGTTTTATGTATAGCGTTCCAGAAAATCTTAGATGAGCCAACTACCATAGAAAATGTGCCATAGAAGGTCATCATCAGGAAGAATTTTTGAAGATTATGATTCACTTCATTTGGACTCCACAAGTTTCTGTAATTTTAAACAGCCTAGTGTGAGTAAGTCTCTGTCTAGAACCTTTGGGGCATTACCCAGCATTTGTCTTTGTATAACTACTGGTTAGAGAGGTATGTGATTTAGGAGCATGTGAAGCAGCTGGATCTGGAAAGAGCCTTCAGTATCATCCAGACCCTTGGTTTAGGCACTTAGATAGACTGAATCTATCTCTGACACTATAACCGGGAAAGATTTCTAACACAATTATCAGGTAACAGTGTAATTATTGGTCTACTAGGCTGTCATCACTAAACTGTGAGATCTTTGAAAGTACACACTTCATTTTAATCTCTGGTGCTTTATAAATGCATGGTGTGAAAAAGTTCTTTTTTTTTTTTTTTTTTAGTTTTTTTGATGAATGTGAACTTTGAGTTTAACCTGTGATTTTTGCTTTCAGAGTCTTTCAACAAGATAAGGCCATTCACAAGAGCAGATGTGTGAGTTTCTGCTTGGAATCTTGATTATGTGTGTCATCCCATCTATTTATCAAACAGAATTATAATAGCCTTGTCTTTGATGGAACCCTCCAATCATCTATTACTGTTATTTTAGTTCAACTCTCTTATTTTAGAATAACAAATTTTAGCCCTGGAAAGATAAGTGAATTGCTCAAGATTTTTAATTCTGGGTTATAGGGACTGGATTAGTACAGCAATCCTGTAACTAGTGTCCTTTTTCCTAGATTTGATGGTCTCATTTTAAGCCTTTATTCAGAACTCAGCTAAATTTTTGAATGTAACAAGGAGTGGGGTTTTTTTAAGCAGGTCAAACAGCTTAGAATCGTAAAATTAAATTTTGGAAGGGACTTGAGAGCTCATCAGTTTAACATCCTGATCCCAGCAAGGATGCCTTCTATGAGCTTCCAGATAGAGTGGCATTTAGTCATTGTTTGAATAACTGCAGTAATGAGAATATCTGTGCTTTATTTTTAAATAGATCCTATCTACATAAAATACTTCTGTTTTTAATGAAATAAGGATTGCTGGTCAGACGTGGTGGTGCATGCCTGTAATCCCAGTACTTGGGAGGCTGAGGCAGGAGGTTTGCTGTGAGTTCGAGGCCAGCCAGGACAATTAAGTGAATTCAAGGCCAGCCTGAACTGCATAGTGAAACCCTGTCTCCAAACGAAATAGAAAAATAAATTGCTATAATTTTTTTTTTGCACCAAATGCTGATTTCTATGACTAGTTTGACACAGAATGAACTAGTGCTCCTTCGTGGCAGTCCTTCCTCAATTTCATTGCCAATATAAATCTCTTCTCCAAGCAAAGCATTCTTTGAATTGATCTTCGAAAGTGGTACCTTGGTTCACAAACTTAATTCTTTCCACAGTTCTGGTCACAAACCAAATTGGACAGCAATCTAATCAAATTCAATGGTTAGGTTCAATGTTGTTATTGTGGGGAAATTTGATTTGGTTCTCATCCATTTTGGTTTGTGACAAGAATCATGGAAAGAATGAAGTTCGTGAACTGAGGTACCCACCGTCAGCATTATGGTAGCCCCTCTCTGTCTAGCCACATAATTCTCAATGTCCTGATTTAGTTTTAGATGAGGTCTAACAGAGAGAAAAGGCAATAGAATCATTACTTTCTTTTCATGTATCCTAAATTTTCTTAAGGAAGTTTAAAACTGCATTATATTGTTCATTTGCAGTTTAAAACTGTTTCCTGCTGAATTTTCAGTTAAAAATTCTGGTTCTTAGTACTTGGGGATAGTTCAGAAGTAGAGTTCTTGACTAGTGTGTGACAGGGCCTGTGTTTAATCCCTAGCACAGCAAAAAAAGTAGAAAACAAAACCAAAACAAACAATACACACACACTCACACACGCATGCACACACACATACAAATCACTGAGTCTTTTTGGGGAGAAGCAGGAGAAGAAAAATTTCTGTCATAAATAAATTTCAGGTGGATTCAAACACATATTTACAAGAGTAGTAAAGTTCTAGAAAAATCATATTTGACAATGTCAAATTTATTTGGAATTTTGGGAAGGAATTCTGAGCAAGACTAAGCCATAAGTCAAATTGGAAAGACTCCTAGATTTTGCTAACTAAATTTTAAAGCTTCAATATGGAAAGAAATAATGAATAATATTAAAAAATAAATAGAAAACTGAGAAATAAGTTTGTAAAATATATGACAGGGGTGAGAAGACTGAGTATCTCAAAACCTTTGCAAATTGACTGATATAGACTCATATCAGTAGAAAAATGAACAAAGAAGGTGAATGGGCCTACAAATATGTGATGAAAAACACCCCAAAGGTGCAAAACCAGACTGGTCAAAATAAAATGAAAATAATGATCAACATCTTCTGTACAGAAGCACCTGGAAAAACAGATTTCTCACACACATCTTGTAGAACCATACATTTCTATCACTTATTTAGGCTAATTTTGATGTTTATGATAAAAGCTGAAGAAAGTAATAAACTTAGCTCCACAAATATCACTTTCCCTAATTTACCCTAAGGGAAATAGTAAAGATGTACACAAATAAAGTTACTATTGCACTAACTGTAATGTAAAAATAAGAAAAATAAAATTCTAATAATAGGGGATTGGTTAGGTAATGTGTAATGTGTCTAAATAATGAGTCATTGTTATTATTATTCAGTTTTAAAACTGATGTAGAAGAATATTTACTTCACAACGTAATTAAGTAATCCAATATGTTACAAAATATGTAATGACTTTTTTATAGCATGCATATAATACACAGATAATAAATATCCAGGAAAAACTCGCTTTAGCACTCAAAATAGGCTAGATTATTCCACGGTAGCACATAAATTCCATATCTCAATGACCTAATGCAACAAATTAGTTCTTCTTCATCCTACTGAGTGACACAGAGTTTGAGCAGGGATACCCCTGCAGAGATATGGACAGATGGAGGTTCTCGAAGCATCCATCAACACTGAAGCAGCACAAAAGGCTGGGACAACTTGCACACCATGCATGACCCTTCTGACATTTTGTTCTTCAAAGTAAACCATAAGTTCATGTCTCATTTCAAAGGACACAAGGAAGGGAAACCTTCGAAGGGCTCTGAAGCATGTCAGCTTTTGTAGACAGTCTTGACGACTACTACACTGACAGTTTCTTTTGCTATTTTCTTGTTTGTATTTTCTTATTTTTCTAAATCAACACGTAAAATACTTGATTAATCAAAATTGCAGTTCATACATATGTTCTTAATCGTGAATCTGTGGAGTGTTGGGTACTATATTTTATTGCCTGTTAAAATATTCCTCAATCTTAATCTTGATTCTGTTAACCAACATGTTTGGTGGTTTTTGGCAGTTTTGAAAAATGTCATGTAAGTCATCATAAACATGGCATTCCAACATGCCAGGGAGACCCTTCATGCCTCTCAGAGGACATGGACCCATTACACATAGATCCACAAAGCGATTCCCTTCAATGTTTTTGTCTGATGGACTTTGAAGTCATCTAATGGTTTTTTAAATATAGTTTTCAGTGTGTCATTCAGGTCTTAATGATAACCAAATTTGTCAAGAAATTGATTGAAATTGAACTTGTCTTTGTGCTTCAGCTGAGGTAGTCTTTTAAGCTCGGTATCACTTGATGCTCCTTTGGGATCAAGAAAAGCTTTTCCTCCTCAGATGTTCACAATTCGCTGTTCAATCTTCAAATACTACTAGTGATCTTGCTAGTGATCATCAATCTCTAAATCAGAAGGGCGCTTCTCTGCCTCTGGATTAGATTTATATTTATTCATGTTTCTTTCCCTGGTGTTCTCTGGTCAGTTTGCAAGTTTTTCAGAAAAATGTGTACCTGGAGACTTGAATACACTTAAAGGATATTTTTTCTTTTCTCCTTACTTTGTTCATGCTTCTATTTCCTCATAGCAGAGCTCATTTTTTCATTTTTTTCCTATTCTTTTATTTTGAAAAACTAGTCACTGCTAAGCAAAATAGAAATAAATCCTAAAACAAAGTAGATATTTTAGATGTAAATTGCCAGTTATGTCTGTATTTTAGAGAGAAGTAAGATAAGCCAAGGTGATCCAGTGTTGGCTTTTCTACCACCGCTCAGTAGAAGATGTGCACATATTTAGAGGAGGGCGTCAGGGATGTCTTTCAGGACAGTTAGGATTTTCCCATGACCTTGATGCTGGAGTCACAGATCTCAGTAACTCCTACAAGCACAGTTTCTAGAAATAAACATGTAAAGAATTAGGAAAAATTTTAAGCACAGAAAGTTTTGGAATTTTACAAAGTTCTTTCCTAGAATAGCAACTGGAGACAGAGGAGAAACAAGCAGATAGTAACTATGAAGAAAAACAAAAACCAAAGGAGGTAGTACAAAATTATATATAAGAAAGTTAGTATGTAAAGTCTAATTCAAACTATGAGATTACATATATGTGTATATATATATATGTATATATATATATATGTATATGTATATATATGCCTTTTTCTCTAAATAGCCTGAAAACAAAACCAAAACTGCTTATCAGCTCGTGTATACTAAGTATTGTTCAACACAGTGAAGAATATAGAGAGGATTGTTGGTCTCATGGAATTTACCGCAGAGTAGAAAGATAGCACGTAAACAGGAATAGAAATGTGGTAGGTTAGTGCTTGGTGCTACAGAACTAAGTTTTAGCAGCAGTTTCAACTAATTTAAAGAAGAGTAGGGGAGGTTCTCTGTCACACATGATGCCTTAACTGAAATGGAAAACATAAGACAGAACTTTCCAACCTGGGCAAGAGAGTGTAGGGTGCTCCAGACTGAGGAAATAGAAAGAAAAACTCAAAATGTTAATTAACTCAAGAACCATCAATATTTGGGGTGGCTCATGGCCAGCACAGAGCATCTCTCTCTTTTTTTTTTCCCCTCACATTCACTTTACATTTTGCAACTAACGAAACAGCCATGAAATAAGTTCATGACTTGACACACTTGCCAAGGACCTAGTGTTCTTTCCAAGCCTGATGGTTTAACTCACAATAAGAGGTTCTGAACATAACTTCATTTTCAGTAGACGTTTCGACATTTGCTACCAACCGTAAGGGAGATTGCTGTCCCTTCCACATGCTATTATTATGTTTGTTATCTGGATGCAAATAATGACGTTTAACATCCTTCAAATTAGTTTTGAAGATTTCTCTTTCACATTCTGTCCCCATATTTTGATCCTGGCTTTGGATACCGTCCTATTCCTGAGGCATTAAATGAGTAAACAGAGTTTTTGGTTGAGGGAGATAGAGCTAAATCATTCTTTCCTTGCTTGATAAAATTCAAAATAGGCATGTTGTAGCCTGGTCTTTTGACTGAGGCGGTTGGGAGTTGGACGCAGTACGGTCTCTGCCTGCAGCAGCATCGCATCCTCCAAAGGCGGCTGCACTTCATGCGCACTAAAGAGGGTGTCAGAAGGCACGAGGAAAAGTTGTAAAGTTTTCTGAATTTTTTTTCTAGATTAAAAAACATTTCCTTCCCCAAACTATTCTTACTCTGCTTAAGAATTTGAGAATTGAACACGTGGGGAGATGTTAAGGAAGTGGTTATTATGTCAATAGTTTCACTCCATAGTTCTTCAGAAATAAGGAAAGAAGTCATACTTTACATGGTGTTAGTTACATTTTTCTTTTTTGTTTTCTCAACAAGAAATGGTCTGCAAGTCTGTCCACCTGAATCAGGAAAGCTAAAAACTGACATAAGAACAAATTCCACATATTCTTACATTGAGGCAGAGGAAATATTCTAAAGTACTAGAAATATTCTACAGTATCAAGGATAGTGACCATACCTTTGGTGATCAAATACTCATTAAGTGACTATTATGTACGACTCCATATTCTTCAATGTTATTCTGCTATGCTTTATAATTTCTATTAATGTACAGTATGAGGCTAACATATGAGCATCCACTGTGGCAAATATCTGATTTATAAATAAACTTGGGTCTCACATTTTGTAAACTAGACTGACGTCAGAATCCCTGATTCTTTTTTACCTATACAATCTGAAACGGTTTGGGCTGATAAATAGCCATGTGTTGGGCTGTATAATTTAGGGTCCCTCATTGGCTATGACTGATTGGGTTACCACCCCTAAGTATTCTTATAGGATGGCCAGTGACAGACATACTTTATGAGCCCACTTAGAATAAAGATTTTGGAAACTCGAAAGGTGGTAGATAAGACTGAAGCAAATGAAATGTCATATTCCGGGTGATCCTGGTGCTGCTGAGATATTGAGATCTATAATTGGAATCATAGTCAGAGAGAGGCTCCATGAGTGGCCTCATGGATCAGAAGCTGAAGCGGATCACTAAAATTATAGGTAGAGGGAATGCACCATACCCCAGGAGAGACTTTGCGAGCACAAGTGATCTCTACAGATCTCTTGGTTTCAGTTTCTGTTCAGGTATCCTACATAGCAATTGCCTTGTTTCCAACTGCCCTTTTTCCTGGGATTCAGAGTTGTTCTTGGATTCCTAGGATTGAATTGGCCTGATTTGAGCTCTGGGCAGTAAGAAGAGATGTTCTGTGCAGGGTACTCTAAGGCCAACATTATGAAAGCCAAGGCATATTTCACAGGAGATTGTGAGTTGCCTATCACATTCACTGAAATCAAAGTCAAGCGCTGAGTTCCAGAAAGTGCAGTTACAGCACTGAGGACGGGTTAAACATATTACATATTTTCTATAATTCTTAATACAGTCAAATGAGGTGGATCTAATATAGTGTCTTAGTTTTTCATGGCTTTTGTGCAAAGCACCGTAAACTTGTTGGTTTAAACAACAGAAATTTATTGTCTCATAGTTTTGGAGCTTAGAACAATGAAATAAGATGTTGGTAAATTTGGTTTCTTCTGAAGGCTACAAGGGGAGAATTTATTCTACACTTTTCTTCTTGTGGATGGCCATCTTTATGTTCAATGTATGTGTTCTTGTGCCCAAATTTCTCCATTTTATAAGAACATCAGTCATAGTGGATTAGGCTTACAGAAATGACTTAATTTAGCTTGACTACATTTGAAAATAATATGCTTAAAAATAAATTTACATTGTGAGCTTCTGGGCATTAAGACTACAAATACAAATTTTGTGGGACAAAATTCATCCCATAATAATATCCCTATTTTCAAAAGAAGGACCCTCATGGAGAGGTTATATGAGTGCCACCTGGCTGTACGCCGGTTATGTGATGAGACACAAACCCAGGGCTCTGATTGTTATTTTTTAATCCTATGCTTATAAAATGTATTTGCTGTGATCTGTTCAATAGTCTGGGCTTCCTGGAAGTCAGTCCAAATCCAGCAAGAAAAGACAATAATGAATAAGAACATGCAACATCTACATTGGGCTAAAACATATGTTTCTCACCTAAAACTAGTTGAAAGATTTAGCACCCACCATTTTTGCCCAGGAGAAAGGTGCTTCATATTTTTTGAAGTAGGATCAGATGAAATTCAGCTCACATGACAGGCCTGCTAATTCTTTCCCATCGTTAAGCAGATGGCATCAAACAACAAGTTGAAAATAAGATGCATACAGGGTTACCACAAACCAGTATCTTTTGGCAGAGAAGACTGTGGCACGTAACTGAAGGAAATCACATAAAGATGAACAGAGAATGAAGGAGCTGTTTCTTGTAATCTGGAACCAAAGTTCTTTCAGCCTTTTTGTTCTTCTAAATTCACATTTGAGAGAAGACTGATTCAATTTACAATACTATACTAAATGCCTCTTTGTGAGAAAATAAAAGACAGAAATACCACAAATTCTGAGTCTAAAATTTTAGAGTTGCATATTAGCTTAAAATTGTATTCTGCATATTTTGAATTGTTACACAAAAAGAAAAGAATAGAGAAAGAAAACATAATACATAGAACATCATAATGCTTCTATCTTTAAAGGTGTTTTTTTTATAACTTTTGTACAACAGAAATAGATACCAGTCTCATTAACTTAATCTCTTTTGAAAGGAAAAAGAAATGTCTTTCCTGGCCCTTGAGAAGCTCTCCAGTTATTTTTTCTAGCAGAAACCACCTTACCACTTTCTTCATATAGGACTCATTCTCATAGAAATTCCTGTGGCAAATGTGACTGACTGATCATATGTGTGACTGGCTCTCTGCTTACCTTTCTGGCTACTTCTTTTTAATGCTGTTTAGTGACCTTTCATCCTTTGGCTCCTTAATTGTACACACTCTCCAAATTTTCTTAGCTTGATCATAACCCTTCAATGATGAGAATCTATCTTCTATTTCTTGGCAATATAGTTAAGCATCTTCAGCACAAGCATCACTGCATAGCATTTATTTCTACCTTCTCTGCCTTAGAAAAATTAGAAAGGACCAAGCACAAAAATTACCATTGTGTTTAGGACCAATTGCCCAATCAAAAGAGAATGTACTTTATCAATCTAAATGATGACTGAGAAAAGACAAAGGTTATGCAACACCAGTAGTAAACTGTAACTTCCTTGTACTCTTATGAAAGTCTACATTCTATGAAGCATACTTCTATGTATGTGAAACATCACAAGTTCCTTTTCCCTGTTCATTTTCTAGGCGAGGATGCAGTTGATTAAATATTTTGGCCAAGAAACAGTTACTCTCAGTATGCTGGACTTTCTGGGATGCTGAAGGGAGATTAAGGTTGAATCAACTCTGATGGTAGGGATAATTGTAGGAATTATGTTCAGATGATAAACTAATAACTAATTATAAAATATATATCAAAGCCTATAAATCAAAAATCCACATTAGAAATGGGTTCACAAACGGAAAAGAAATTTCTTATATTGAAATGTTACACTATATTCAGTCTTAAAGAAAGAGATTTTGATTTTCTTTCTTTTCTTTATCCCCTCCCTTTTACCCTAGTCCTCACTTGAGACTCAGAATGGGATGAAAGGAGAGTTTATATACTAAAGATGGTTCTTTTCCAGAACCACATATACTCCAACTCTACAGTTAATTCCCTTAAAGGTCCACATACACATAAACCCTATCCTTCCAGAGGGCCTTCTCAGGTGATGTCATCAGTGGGTTTTGTTCCAGTTCTTCCTAAGTATTAGTCCACGAGCTTGCTCTGTAATGTTATACCTTGCTTAAGAATCTCATCTTCGGCATTGTTATAGGCAGTTCAACATCTCTGAAAATAGAACTAAACATGTACCAAAGCTTGCACCAGAAGCTCTAAGAATACTGTAAAGGTAATTTTATAGCAAAGCTATAAGACATACTTAACACTTATTTGAGAAATAAGTGTCCATTTCCACAAACTTAGTATAAACTCTTGGTTCTCAATAATTTAGCAATAACATACAAATGTGTTCTTAAATGTGAATTTGTACAAAAGTATAAAAAATTCTGCTAATTTATTTACTAAAGAAAGGCATACTGAAAATAATCATTTACAAAGGAAAAGTCTATTGAAAATAATTATTCTCTAGATAATTCCATTGTTTCCAGTTTTGTAATTGCATTTCTTAATTACTCTACTTCCCTTTTTAACCTATGGAATGAACCAGGTCCATGCACATATTTGGATGATATTACCAAATAATCAATGAGGAGAAGGCCTGGGAGGGATGACAGATAATCTGAATTATATCATCCCATTATTTCCAAGCCCCTTTGTAATTTACCCCACAAGACACAAAAATGGGGTACAAAAACTCAACCCATACTTTTCTACTGTAAATTTGTACTTTAATATAACAGAAGCCACCTGTGGGTCTCAGTAGCTGTACCTGGGGGATACAGGAAGCAAATCTTCATGTCTATCCACTTGGTATGATGAACAGCAAGGTGTTTGCATGTGTACAAAAGTGTCAAACTGGAATTTTTTACCCACATAATGCTCCATCTAACAGGCTTTTGTGTATGTTTACCTGAGGATTGCAGGGGGTAAAGTACACACACACCACTCTTCTTTTCTGTAAACATGCATTTTACCATAAATGGAATGTGGGTGTAACTCATAGTAGCTATGCTTGAGGAAAGCCAAAAACCTATTTGTGCCTTCACCCACTTGGCAGATGAATGACAATGTTACAGGAGATCCAAAGCAGCAACAGGAGAGTTTTACTCATGAAGTGCTAAATGTCTGTGCATTTAGAATTTGTTTTTTAAGAAGTTTCCTTTTGATTTTTCTGGTAGAAGTAGCCCAGTTTAGTACAATGGCACATGAAAAACCAGATTTGCAAGTTTTGGGGGAGGTTGAAAGTGAATCATATCATTTGTGCATAAATGATGAAGATGATAATGATTTTGATGTTGGCCATGTGAGCCACAGTTCCTAGGACAGTGACATGGAGCAAGAATTGACTGATACAGACTCAGGGAATGCAGACCTCCTGATTCAGCTGACAAAGAAAACAGCAATATGAGTACATATTTGACTAGTGGAAATGGTACAAAATGGTCACGCAACCAAAGGGAATGGTCCACGACAAGATCTAGGTCTGAAAATGCAGTGAGCCTCTTGGCAGAGGTGAAGCCTATTGGCCAGAATGCCAGAATTGTAACAGATGTGCTACAACATTGTATGAAATACACAAATGCTGAAATATGAATAAAACTTTCTGTATCCACCAATAGCCATATTAAAAATTTTATTTATTATGACAGTTCACTAGCTGAAGTGAAAGCATTCATAGGTCTGCTGTACTCAGCCAGGCTTTCCATTGGTAATTGCAGGAATGTAAAAGATTTATAGAAAAGTGATGGGCGTCGGCTTGAGGTTTGTAGAATAACAAAGACACTGAGGAGATTTGGTTTCCTTCAAAATTACCCGAGGTTTGGTGCCAAAACTACTCATTAAGAAAGAAAAAGAACTGACAATCTGGTTGCTATCTGGTAATGATTTGAGAGATTTGTGGGTAATTGTCAAGCCATTCACACACCATCTGAATACATGACTACTGATGAAATCTTGCAACATTTCATGGTTGCTGTAGCTTCAGGCAGTATATTCCCAAAAAACTTAAAGATATGAAGGCTTATGCTTTCAATTTCGGAATTTACCCTGCAACTCAGCCACCAGGTCCTTATTCATACAGTAATAAACTGAACGATGTTGTTGCTCCCATCTCCCAAATGAATCACAATGTGACATTTGACATTTGGTTTACCAGTTTCCAGTTGATGTTACATTTGCTAACAGAGCACAAGGTGACTGGTGTGGGAACTGTATGCAGCAACAAAGCAGAAATTCCAAATAAAATATTGCAATTTCAAAATAGAGAATTGTATAATATAATCTTTGGATTTCAGAAAGATAGGACATCGGCCTCATATATGGCAAAGAAAAGCAAATTGGTGCTGGTGATGCCAACATTTCATCATGATGGAAATAATGATAGGGAGACCTCAACACAGCAGAAGCCTGAGATGGTAACTTTCTATAACAAAACAAAAGACTGAGGAGATATTGGTGAGTTACGGTACAATTATGATGACACTCAAAACACAAAACATTGGCCAATGGTTGTGTTTTACTCAATCCTAAACACGTATAGCATAAGTAGTTTGGCAGTTTACAAAGAAAATAACAAGTGCAAAATATTGTGGAGAAATTTTCTCTGAGTTTTGGGACTGACGTTCTTAAGAAATCATTTGCAGCAGAGGAAAAACAAAATGTTTCTGTCCAGGGAACTATGCAAAAAAAATTGTGGAGTACACTGGTGAGCTGACAGATAAACAGGCAGGCACAGAATCACAAAGGCCTACAATGACAGTAGGAAAACAAAAAGTTGTCAACTGTGCCTACCAGAAAGGACAGGAAAACAACCATATAAACTATCAGTACAAACAATACTTGTGTATGGAATACCATTTTCATGTGTGAAGACTGCCTTGGGTGTGACAGTTGAAGCAAAGATTATTTCCATGATGAACTTCTGTTTGTATTTACATTGCGGTTCACATAATTATATTTCTGATGTTATCTTTTAGCTTTTGTAAGCAAGTAAACAGCTGATATGAAAATGTCAATGTCAGTTCTAAGCACTCATTACATATTTGATATTTTATTTTATTGATGTCTTATTTTCCTGCTAAATGTGCATTGTACAATATAGTAGGAAACTCCTCACAAAAATAGGAAGACAAAAGAGGTGATAAGAATGGCCCAAAACTTAGGAAAGGAAAGCTAAGTACATGTGCTGTCAGAGTAAGCAAAATGTGTGCAGGGAACATGCAGTTGTCATGTGTGAAGACTGCCTTGAGTGTGACAATTGAAACAAAGTTTATTTTGTTTTAGGGTTCTATTGGCATTTTCATATAGTAGTTCAAATAAAAATTTATTTCTGATGTCTTTTAGGTTTTTTAAGCAAGTAAATAACTGATGTGAAAATGTTGATGCTTTTTCTCAATGTGCAATACATATGAATAATTTAGTATTTCATTTTATTGATAGTTTATGTTCCTGTTAACTGCACATTGTATAATATGATAAGAACTCCTGACAAAACAGCAAGACCACTGAGATGTCAAGTATGTCCTACAAGAAGGCCAGAAAAGCAAGACACATGTTCTGTCAGTGTGAGCAATGTATGTATGGAATGTGGTGTTGTCTTGTGTAAAAAATGCCTTAGTTGTGAAAACTGAAGTAAAGATTTTTTTGTAAAATTCTATTGGTATTTTCATTGTAGTTCATATAGGAATTTGTTTCTGTTATTATTTTTTAGAATATGTAGAGTCTGGGAACCAGCGCCATGCGCAGGCTGCCATACAGGGAACAGCCAGACCCCAGCCCCTGCCAGCGTGTGGGCTGGCAAACAAGAAGTACCAATCCCTCCCCAGCGAAAGCGACCAGCTTATCCAGAGAAACACAGGCTATGATGATAGCTATCAAGGTGAAATGCAATTGGATTCGTGGTGCTTTGGTGTTTCACTGATATTGCAGGTCTAGGGCCCCTGGTCTGATCATCTGTTTGGAGGATGGTGGTACACAGTTTGGCATCTAGGGGAGAGCTCCTTCTGAAGGTTGCAGCCACTGTTGATTCTCTATGATCCTGTTTTGAAGTCCTATATCATTTCCATAGTTCTGTTGGGTTGGGTTTTACTCTCTTTTATTTTGTTTGATTATGTTAAATCCAATGGCAAGAACAGCTGTTTCAAAGATAGCAAGATATATTATGGTAGTAATGTTGGATTTACTATTGGCTTGTTTTGAAGTTCTTAATTGCATTCATTGTCTTGTTTATATTGTTTCTATTCTATTCTATCCTGTTTGATTTTTACTATGTCCAAAGTTATCTGCAGCTATTTTGAAGATGTCAAAAGGCATTATGGTAACTATGGTTGATTTTGTAATGTTTTGAAGTCCTGTATCACTTACACTAGTTCATTTTGATTGGTTTTATTTTGTTTTATCCTCTTTAAAATAAAAATAAAAAAAATTTTAAAATAGAACATGTACACCAAAAACAGTTAATGCTGAAAATTTCGATTTTTTTATAAACACTCAATGAATACTGAAAATTCAACTTTACTTTTGTGATATTTTTTCCCATTATGTATTGAATGTTTAAAATAATAAAGCTTGCAAAATTAAAATTAAGAATTCACTAGTGGAAATATTATGAAGAATAAATGTGGGTATCATACAACTGCAACAAGGTGCCTGTATGAAAAAATTGGTGTTATGTCCCTTAAACATCCTTTCAGCTTGCAGAGTGATTTGATTCAAATTCAGCATCTTACCTGCAAAGCCCATGTTTTGCATTCTCCAACTCTTTGTTCTTGCCTTAATAGGTGTAGCAGGAGAGGAGACTTAGTAAATGTTCTAAACTATCATTACATTCACTTTCATGTAATTTTTTCCCCATGGTACTCACCTTTTTAATCTATGGAAGAAATCGCTTCAACAGAATAGATTAACTTGGGCTCTTGTGGTTTTTTTTAAAGATGTGGACCAACCACTTCAGAAAATGATAAACCAAGTCATTTCTCTGATCTTCCTGCTCCTTGGTTTCATCTATAAATGATGATGATGGTGATGATTGTGATGGTGGTGATGATAATGTTATCTACTCCAAAGATGGTCAGCCGGAGAATGACACATGACATCAAGAAAGTTCCCAGAGTAATACTTTTCTACAGTCAAGGTCCAATAATCAATAGGTAGAATTTTTGCCATTATTATTAGGAATTTTTATGATAAAGGCTTTTTTTTAAACTGCACTTAACACTATTTAAATCTGATCTAAATCTAATTCTAAATCTAAATCTGATTCTCCTGTTTCTCCAACTCATTCCCTGTATTGCATCTGTCACATGAGATGAAGGTAGAATCTGCTCCACTGAAGATCTGTTCAGGTTTTCCAGTCATTCTGTTTGGTTTCTCATCAGCATAGAGGGATGCTGAACTGGGAAATAAAACCACACCCAAGCTATGGGGTCAATAAAAGAGCTGGATCATGAAAACATTTCTTTTATGGGTAATTTTGGCAAACCCTCTGTTTAAATTAAAAACACCATGAATTTGGGGCCTAGTAAATTGACAGTGTTCTTTGAAATCAAAAGAAGTTAACATGACAAAGAGTGTGCAGAGTTAGGACACCCTCATGGCTGAAATTATTTCAAGTCAGCTTAATTTCAGCAGGTTTTTTTTTTTTTGGCGATTAAAACAAAACAAAACAAAACAAAACACCATGAAAACCACCCCAAACCCCAGCAGCAGTGTGCTTTCCCAGGGCCTCACAGTTCTCACATTTCTTGTCCTGGCACTTCCTCAGTCAATTCATCAAAAACCAGATATGCCAGGCTACTTGGGACGTGCATCACCAGCAGTTTGCTGTCTGATCTCCATCATTTTCCAGGGCATTGTACTCACTCGTACCAAGACTTATGCTCAAATTCATTTTTGTCTTTCTTTCTGGCTTTGTTAATTCCCTAAACCACTAAATCTTTCCTGAAGCTTCACTAGTTGGAGATAGCTCTGGAGCCTAACAGTGCCTGTGAAGAAAGACTTGCTGTGAAATTCACTTTCGTAGCACATTCATCACCTAGGTGGCTCTTACCGCCTTTTCTGAATGAGACCCTTACCTAAGAGCTGCTCAAAGCACTCAGCAGAGAGAGAAGGAGGGAAGGGAGATCTCAACAATGAAGGAACTCCCCAGACACTGGCTTTCCAGTCCCTGGCGTCCACATTTGTCAAGGGCTACATCTCATAATGCTACCAATAGGTGATCTTAGATCCTGTTGAATGGTTAGAACACTTTAATGTATACATTAAATGTCATTTGCAAATTTCTCCCTAATTAACCCAGTGTAGCTTCTTCTTGGTACTTTTTGTTAGTGTGCTCTTTCCAACGAGGGTTAGGAAGAGAAGGTATAAACAAATTTGCAACTCAAGAGGTGATGCAACAGCATTTGAGAAGAAACTCTGTAATTTGAAGCGATTAGTAATAAATCTAAAGAGTCAACCTCATTTTAAACCTTGGTTATAATAAATCTCAGTAGTTTACTATGAGTGAACATAAATCTTCACTTGCTAAATTCCTGGTAGGTAAAACAGCTCCACTTATTTACTAATCATCAAGAGTTTATTAAGCATCTACTCAGTACAGGTACTCTGCCAGGCGAGGGACATATAAAGACATAAAAGTACTAAGCTATTGTCTATCTGAAAGAGAAATTTAGCAAAATAGATCCTGATACTTCAATGACATGGATAACATTGAAGTGCTGTGGAATGAAAAGTTGTAGAAAGGTAACTTTGACAGAGATGGTGGGAGTCAGGGAAAATGATCTAAAATCCAGTAATGTCTAAAGCTATCCCAAGTCCATTTTGGGATCCATATTATTGTCCCTCTTGGATGTCCTCACAGTCTTGTGTCATGCAGAGGCTCTCATATTTTTATATGCATTGGAGACACCTGGGAAATGTAACAAATGCGATCCATGAGCCCCTCGTCAAGAACTTCTAATTATATTCCTTGTGAGCAGAGCCTGGGAAATCTTAATTTTCATGAACAATCTGCTCAGGCAGTCCTAGTCAGAGTTGTTCTCAGATTGCGTTTTGAATAATACTGTCAGAGCACTGAAATTTCCACTTGCCTCTTTCACTAAGGATTGGTCTCAGACCTTTACAAGTTCAGTCCTTACAGCAAAAATGGTACCTACCAATATGTGTACCAAGGTTGTTGGCTTCTGTGCTTGAACCCAGGAAAGATACGCTGAGCATCAGCAGTGCCTGCTTTGCACATGAGTGGGAACATGCAGGGAGGAGCATTTGGCCTCAATAACACAACCTCACCTCTCTGGAGAAATCCATAGCTGCATTCCTCATACACCTCAGCCTTCACTGTATGTACACCTCACACACTTGGAGGTGTAGGCCCTGCCAGGTGCTGACGCTGAACTCTTGTGTTTCCTGGGGACCACTGACACACACATGTAGAGGAAGAAAGTGACATGAGATGTTCTCTCATGGGAACGTTCACCAGTGGGTTAAGCTTGGAAAATGCTAATCTAAACCCGGGAAGTTTAGGCACACACAAACTGCTTTGCAAGAATCATATCACTGCCAATGTGTAGTTGGGCAGCAACAGTGTAGGCATATGTGAACCCAGAAATCAGACAGTGGACGAAGTCTTAGGAACTCTGACAGCTTTGGGGTCAAAAGAGGTAAAAACCTGTGGCCTTCATCCTGTTATGCCAACTCCCTTCCATAGGTTTACTCCTCTTCCTCTTCTCTTCCTTTGTCTTACTTATTTTCTCTCCCTACCCCCAGTTTAGAATTTTTTTCTCTTGTTACAGAAAACACAAAATAGTTTTTTTTTTAAATGAATGAGGAATATAAAATTAAATTCTAAAAATTCAACTTGTGGAACCATCCCAATACCAAATTGGAAACAATTTTCTTTTAAACAGCATCTCCTTTTGAATTATAATAACAATAATAAAAAAATCATTGATTTTGAGCCATTAGAAGTAAGTTGTATTGGTAATGTAAATGGATGGTAGTTCCTTGTTTTTAAATTTACTTTTTTGTCTTTTTGAGACAGGGTCTCACTATGCAGTTCATGCTGGTCTTGGACTCACTTTGTAGCCCAGGCTGGTCTTTAACTTTCACTGATTCTCCTGCCTCAGCCTCTTGAGTGCTGGGATTACAAGTGTGCACCACCATGCCTGGTTGTAAATTTACTTTTTATTAGTATATACTTGCAGTACATAATGCTTACATTCCTTGTGTGGAATCAGTGCATATCTTGGTTACTTTTCTCTCGTTGCTGAGACAAAATACCTGACACCCAACATGAAGGAAGGAGAGGTTTATTTCTTACAGTTCTTGGAGATTTCAGTCCACTCTTAGCTGGTTCCAAGGCAGGGTGGCATGGCAGAGAGGCAGCCATTCATGGCAACCCGCAAGCAGCAAGAGTGAACAGGACAAAAGAGCAGCAAAAGAGAGAGAGCAAACATGCCTTCTTCCCTCCCTTATATAGTATGCAGGCTCCACCCCTGGACAGGTGCAGCACTCACACTGCTAATCCTAGTGCTAAACCCAGCACTAATCCCATCACTAAACCCAGTACTAGGCAATGAACCAATCACAAATGAAAGATTCAGCAGCCTCCATGACTGCATGAGGCTTGGGGGGTGGGGCGCCTAGACACAAACCATACAGTGCATGTATATAACACTACTTGCATTTTCATAGTGAAATCCTGGCTTTCCAAAACATAAAATAATAAATCTCTTATGTGTAAGCCACCCAGTTTATGGAACTAACATATTTATCTAGGTGCAGCTTCTTCTTTCCAAAACCTGTGATTGCTGAGATGCCTATGTTTCATCTAAGCTGTCTGAGTTTCATCAAAACTGCCATCAACAAAAGGGACCCATAAATTGTCAAATTAAAAAAAGAGAAGCATATCGTAGGGAATTGGGTAGAAACTGACAGGAGAAATTAGAAGCCACAGAATAGTTGGAAAGTTGGTCCTCAATGCAGAGCAAAGAAAGAAACTATTTGGAACCCCCAGGCTCTCATGGCTCAAAGGGAAGAGAACTGGGTTTGCCAGTGATGAAAGTTCCAGAGAGAAATGGCAGTGGAGCATATGATCTCCATGAACTGTGAAAACAACGTAGAAAACAACATAGAAGTACAAGGGGACTTCTTCCCAGACAAGGATTAAAACATGAACACTCACTGTATCACCAGACAATGCTTGATTAGCCATCATTTTGGGAAAGGTTAACACTTCAAGGCTCCCAGTGTTACCCTCCCACAGTGATTGGGTGAGAGATAGCCAGGGGAGACAGCAGTGGACAGGGGGCAGGCTAGAAAGGGATTCCCTGAGAAGTTTAAACTCAGGCTGGGAAGGACGTAGACTCCACCCACTATGGTGGGAGTCCAGGTCCAGCTTGAGTTGCACTCAGAAACTGCTGGGTCTGAAAGTGTTTGCCAGCATTAAGTACTTGACTCCTTCCCCTCCTGCCAACATCCAGCACAGAACTGAAGACTGATTGCCTTCCCTATCCAGCAACATGAGCAAAGACATGTCTCAGTGTTGACCACTGACACAGCCTTGGGTAAACAGAAGACCCTCTGGAATAGGAG